>JAVHLU010000548.1:0-54510 GCA_036785755.1 Colletotrichum ledebouriae | reverse complement strand
CTAAGTTAATATACTTTTAGATTTTAATAGCTTAAGCTTTAGCTTAAATTATAATATTTTAAGTAGTGAAATTCTTATATATAGTTAAGTAATATAATATTATTATAATAATAATAAAAGATATTATAATTAAGGTTATTTAAAAATAGAGGATTTAGAATAATAAAAAATAATAAATATTAAAGAGAAAAAAAGAAATAGGAGAGAGAAAGTTTTAATAAGTACTTTTAATAATAAAGGCTTATTTTTAAATAGTAGTTAGAGGTCTAGTTAGAGCTAAGCTTATAAGTAATAAGAAATATCCTATAGGGTTATATTTATAGTTACTAAAGAGCTTATTCTATTATAATAAGAGTAGCTATAATATAATTACTTATAACTATAGTTAGAGGAACGACCCCTAGAAAAAGGTTGCTCTAGAGCTAATATTAGTTATATGCCGCGCTAGGAACGGGCGATGCTAAAGGCATCACGATAGATATCATTCGTATTCGCACTAGATTCAGGAACCAGGAACCATCCGAGCTCAGGTACCGCCGCCCCCTGATGCAGAGACACCCATTATCCGTATCATGCCCTCATTCTCCTATTATTAACGGTCATCCAGCTTCACTCTTTTGACCTGCAGAGCGTTCGAATGAGGTCTTTCCAGGAGAGTACAGCAGAGTGGTAACTGAGGATAAAAATGTTTTCTATTCGTAATTATCATACAGCCAGATGAGCTTTGTCTGTGACGAGCACCTACGGAGGCGCCAGGAGCATATTCCCGCGACGTTTCGGTTCCCCGTTGAGGCCTCGCCATGGCCCACTTCCCATCCAAATAAACCCTGAAAACGCCGTGAGCCTTTTGGCACAATCAAGGTATAATTTCGCAAAGCTTCCCACGTAATCCCTTCCTTGGTGCCGGAGGGCCTCTCTCAACGCATCTGCCCCCAATGCTCTTTTCGTTTTCGTTCGGTCTTGCTTTGTCGACCCGTCCTGCAGTCGGTATCTCCAGCGTCTTTTGACGTCGTGCAGCATCGCTCTGGGTGAATTCACTTGATGTACTGATCCTCAGACTCCGATCTACTTTCCCGGAGGAGGGCCCGCAGGAGGCTGGTATGAGTCGCGCTGGTACGCATGTTGCGGTTGCTGCAGATGAATACCTTCGTTGTTATTGCCGTAGTATCCGTCGTTGGGGTTGAACGTGGTACCAGTGTACTGCTGCTGCTGTGGCTGTCCGTAAGCCGGTGGAGGATTTGCGTACCCCTGACCGTATCCAGCGTAGCTTCCCTGCTGGCCGTTGTACGGCTGGTTGTAAGCGTAGGTGCCTTGGCCTGGCTGGTGCTTCCCATTGTTGCTCATCCAGCCAGTGCCATAGAAGGGGGTCATGCCACGCTTTCTGCGACGGCGAGAGCTGATACAACTGTTTAAGAGTCAGTCATCCTGAGATGTCTGTATTTGTATGGTGGGGATAGGCAAGAGAGGGGCTTGGGCGATGGCGAAGATGGCGACAACGGCGACGACGATGGGAGTCGGGGTAGAATGTGGATGTAACGTACCTTAATACGACAAGAACGAGAATTGCAATTCCCACGACGACAGCGGCGAGGACCCAACGTCCCCAGTAGTACCACGAACTACGTTCGTAGCACCTGCCATTGGAATAGCAGACAACATCTCTGTGGAACGTATGTCAATCTCGATGAATTTTGCTAGGTGCAGCGACCATCGCAATCTGCGATTCTTGCCGATCGGCGACAGATCGCGATGTGCCGACGGACAAAGATTAGATGTCTAGCTTACCTCTTCTCGTGGACTGCCTCGGGGAGAGGGTAAGGTAGGATGTGAAAATCCGCCATTGTGACGGTCGAGTGTGGTGTCGATGCGCTGGCGATGCCTGTTTGTTGGCGGACGGTGTAGCTAAGAAGATGGCAGACCGAACCTCCGAATCGATTTGACGAGTTTGAAGAGAGCGATGACCTTGTCGTTCTCCGGTCTACTTTTCGTGCAATGCCAAGGCTAAGATGCCGTGGCGACTGTCTTCAGCGAGGTTGGGCGGATGTTTTATTGATGTTCGATGACGTGATGGCTGTTGGCCTGACGTCGCAAGCACCAGGGCGTCGCGTAGCTGGGTCCCCGCGTACGAGTGAATCAGGTAAAGTGCGGATGAAATAAAGCCTGCGTTGCCTGCTAGGAGGGGCGGTAAGGCTGGACAGGGTGGTTATGTAGGACGTTATGCAGGGTGCGGGTGCAAAGATCCTAAATGAAAGGGATGTGCTTCTGTTTGGGTTGAAATCCGCTGCGCACAGGGGAGATGGACAAGGTTATCTCGAGGAGAATTTAGACGACGGAATAGACGATGATATTGGAGGGTGGGTAGGCAGGAATGATCAATTATATTTGCTCGCAGCCGAGCCAGTACGACTAGCTGGGCAAAAGTCACTTGGCTTGAGTAATTACGCGGCCTGAGGAGCTGCCCAGACCATGGTTTCCGGAACTGGAAGCTTCGGACACCCTCATTCTCAGTGACACACACACCCTGACTCCTGTACGCAGTATTAGGTACCTAAGCGTGCTAAGGTGCTCCCACGGGCTGCCTCATTCATCAACATATATTCCAACTTCCGTTTCCTGTTTTGTATCGGCTCTCGGTCCCCTGAAGACGACTGCTTAATTTTGCCCATCGCCTTGGAGCTACATCATGAACACCGAGGAAACCAGGACATCGTCGCCCAGTCTACTTCAGCTCCCGGACAAAATGAAATCATGACAAACTCTCGCCCGACTTGTCAGTCACTCCACGGTAAACCGGCGACCCGGTCAACCCGGGTGGGCTGTGTATCAATAGCCCAGCGGTCTTCTCAGCGCCGACAACGAATCACGGCGGGCGCTATACCCCGCCGAGCGCCTGACATCACCACAGAACCACAAGAGGCTTGGCCCACCTCCACCACCAAAGTCACCCTTTCTGGCCCGCTTGGGTTCCTCGTCAACTGTGGCGCTGTCGCGGTAGCGTGACCATCCCGGACCACTCAGCGCAGCCTTCATATCTGGAATCACGAGAGAGAAGCTTCCATCGGTGCCTCCATCGACTGGGGGATGCACCTGTAGCTTATCAATTTCTGCAGCATTCTCATTAGTCCACGTCCGTTGTTCTCTCGCTGCTCGCATCTGCTCTTTTCACTCCAATCTCTCCTCCCACTGTCGTAGCGTATAATAACTAAACCAAACAACTTATTATACGGCGACGACATTCCGGGAACCAGGTCCAGCAAGGATTACTGGGCAGCATGATATCTCCGGCTAGTCTTGTTTCTCTGTAGCTTCATCTTATCTTAATCCCGTCCACTAAGATCCCGAATATTCCAGTGTTTCCTGAGGATAAACACGTTTACCCAACGTTTCCGGTTGTCAAGATCTGGAGGACTACCCTTCAGCTCCATTCTTGACGCGAGTGCGATTGCCAATCCAACCTAACCTTCAAGCCAGCGCCCCGCGTGTGCCGGACTCCCGGGGGCACTGCTGCTGATGCGGCCCAGTTGGACCTGAGGTAACGTCGACCTTACGGGCCCACCGGGGACCACCCCCGCTGAACAGGCATCCGTCTTCTGAACTACTCTAGAATGGACGTCGAAGACAGTCCACAAGGTACCCCAAGTCTCTAATGAGCTTATCCAATAGGTCTTTGTGATACTATCTTGTGAAAGTCCGCCCGCGAACAATTGGTGGCAGGGACGAAAGCCACCGCCAAGGGCTCACTCAGTCCGGTCGATATAGCAGTACCAGCGGCTGACATGAAATCGAGTTGAGTAACCCGGGTCCCGGCCATACCAACGTAAGGTATTGCTTCCATTCTCAGGATTCAAGCGTCTAAGACCATTCTTTGAGGCTGTACTATTCACAATAGCCTTAGAATAGTCCGATTTGGTAGATTCCATAGTACTCGGCTCATAGACCGAGGCGATGCCCTTGATTTAAAAAAGTAGTGTAGTTTGTACTCTCTACGAAAACACACAAAATCTGCGCTTATCAGGGTCCCAAAAATGCAGCAAGCGCTGCGCTCAGCCTCCCAATCACTCATGAGACTGCGTCCTCCGAATTTCAACTCTCGCGCACTTGATCTTTGCCAGCCAGCCCACACAATTTTTCCAGGTCCTTCAATACCCAGACGAAGAGACCAAGACCAAGAGCCCATCTTTCTCAATCAAAGACAATCCCCCTGCCACGCAAAACATCCGTTAAGCCCATAGCATATGTCCAGTATCCAACTGGAGACCACTTGTGCAACCCGTAACACCGATTTGCTGTGACACTAAATGACTTTCCGTGTAGACAACCCCTCTTGTTGAAAAAGACAAAGCAGACCCTAAACGCCGTACCGCTGCTTATGAAAGGTAGGAAATCGCCGTCCGCTCGTCTGTGTCGTTACTTGGGAAAAGAGAATCGAGAAGTAATTTTCTCCGGCTCGTTCTTGCCGGGGCCACCTGGCTGCTGCTGTTGCTGTCTTTGGGCCAGATCCGCAATCTTCTCCCTGGCCTTCATCAAGCTGCTGTTGTCCTGCTGCTTCAACTTCGCTCGGATCTCGTACAGCGCCATCAGCGTTGATGCCCTGTCCAAGTCATCTTCGGGCTAATCCACGACCTGGTGAGCTCTCGTCTGTCCCGGTACTTCGACATGTTGGGGGTAGTGTGCACGTACGTCAGAAACCACCCTGGGCGTGCCGGGAACAGAGCCCTGGGCCGAGCTGGAGCGCGAGAGAACGGGCGCGCTCATCATGATGCGCCTGCCGAACTTGTCGACGCGGGCGGGCGTCGCGGTGCCTGTGCCCGGGCGTGAGGGCTGGGAGCTGTGGGCGCGGCGGAGTTCATCGGTCGGTCGTCTGGGTGCTGGAGTGGTGCCGGAGCTTTTCTCGACCGTCTCGATCGCCTTGTTCGCGGTCACGAGGGCTGCTGCGGCGTTGTGTTCCTTCGAGAAGAGCTCGTCAACAAGAAAGGCCAGGAAAGGAGAGGACCGACAGAGTGCGAAAAGTTTATTGCGACCCTGTCTCCCATCCCCCTGCGAGTCCAGCGCAGCGCCCGGGGGGAAAATTATGGAAATGGGCAAGTCAGACGGAACTCGAGAAGGAAAAACTTACTGCTGCGTTGAGGCTGCTCAGGTCGGCGAGCATCTGCGCCAGCTGGAGGCTCTCCATGGCGGTCGATTGCTGCGTGTGTGCAGGATCTTCCGAATGATTGAGTGATAGTCGCGTGCGTAATGGATGGAAGAGTGCTCTTAATTAAAAGTCCAAGGAACTTAATGGCGTTGCTGGGAGTGGATATTGCTGGTGGAATTTACCTGGTAGGCGCCAGAGGGGTAAAGACAGCCCTGGAGGAGTTTTGGCTGTGGATCTGGGCAGGGACGGAGCATGGAGCCCACCGACGCCGTCATTCGAGGGCAAAATAAGGTTGCTTATGTCTTAGCTGCCCGGTAGGAAGACGTATGGAGGGACAGAGCGCTGGCTGCGGGAGCATACTGCCGTGGCGCGTTTACTGGCGCAGCACAGTAAGGATACTGCTGATTAACATGGATGCTATCAATGGACGATGGATGTCTTCAAGAGGCGCGCTATTCGGCACACCCCGGTCTGCTATTCGGCACCCTTCTAACTGTAATTAGCATAGTCGCCGCCGCGCGCCACAGCAGTACCGCCACGAGCGCCCGCAAACACATAAACAGCGCGTAAATAACACACTATAATATAACACGTAATAAGCAGCTCTGCATTACTATATAGCGTGCATGCTATAGGAATACATTTTCTTATATATTTTTTAGCTAAAAAAGTATATATTAGAAGGTATTTCTATAGGATATATGTTAAGTAGTAATATAGACCTGCTTATTACGCGTATATATATAATATTATTACTACGTTGCGCAAGGTAAGGTAGAGGGACTTGGGCGCAGAAGTCACGTGCGCGGGCGCTCGTGGCGGTACTGCTGTGGCGCGCGGCGGCGACTATGCTAATTACAGTTAGAAGGGTGCCGAATAGCAGACCGGGGGGTGCCGAATAGCGCTCCTCGTCTTCAAGTGCCAACCCGGTGACAGAGCTGGATCGAAAGGTTGCAGAGAAGCAGAAAGAACCCCGCCGGAGACAAGGCATACACCTCTCCCGGGGTTTCAAATGTTAGCGTGTGAATTGCCCCACGATACTATACCCAAACGGCGCAAGATTACTACAGTACGAGTACTTTTAAATTAGTATTATTTATATAGCATATTTAGTAGCTAATACTACTACTACCTAACTTATTAGTAATCAGTAGACCTAGCGAGGTCGCTATATAGGTAGGTAAGTATTAGGGTTAGTAGTAGTAGGATTAGTAGTAATAGGAAAAAAATCCGCCCTCTCTTTTAGCGTTAGTAGGTAGGCTTTAGCTTTTATATTAGAAGTTACTTTCCTTAGAATCCTATAGAAATCGGGCGATAATAATAGAGTTATAACTTTAGTAAAAAAAAAACCTGGTTATAAGATAGGGACTAGTGGGGCAATTCACTGCGCTAACATTTGAAACCCCGGGAGAGGTGTAGTGTCCTCATTAATCTCCCATTGGACATTCCGCTTTTGCCATCTTTGCGGATGCGGGGATGAGGAAAGCCCCCCACACAACACTCCAGCCACATTGCCCAAACCCCGGGCTCAGGACTCTTGCCTGCTTTCCCCGGATTGCAGCTACCCACCAATGGAGATTGAAACATTGACTCTCGCGAGTACGTACATCGAATGCGCAAATTAACTTCCGGCTTCGTTTGGAGACCCAAATGAGACGCTGAACTCGCTCTCTATCCCGATGTCCTGTACGGCTGGTACTCATTTTTTTTTCTCCGCATGATGTCATTCTGTCTTAATGTTCATTCACTAGGAAAGGGCGGCTTGTTTTTCCGACATGGATCATCTGGCTGGGCCAACTGCCTGGCATAGACATCCAGGTTTCTGGTTTCGAAGTAGTTAGAGCAAACCCTTTTGTGGTCATGAGTGACCGGAAATCCTTCGTGATGTCAAAGAAATGATTTGCGGCTTTTAGAAACAATGTCTGAGCTTTACTAAAGGTAACTTTAGGCTTGGACTATAATCATAGAAATGGGTGCCCGATTTGTGTCTCGAAAGTTGGCATGAAGATCCTGTTGTGATTAAGACAGACACGGACAGAAACTCCGCTATCTAATCTATTCTGTTGATGTTCCATGATTAATGCTGGGCTTTATAGGCCGTTGTTCCAAGAATATTCAAACTGAACCCTCTTCAATTTCCTCAACGAAGCACTGCGAACAGAGCCTAGCTGCCATGATTACTCCACTTGGCTGCAGAGAAGGGACAGGGTAGGATGTTTCCCAGCTTTATTATTAAGAAGGCATGGGAAAGCTCAAGCTCCGCTCTTATCCTTAACGCTTGGTGTACCAAAGTATTGCCTGTTCCAGATCTGATCATAACCTAGGGCCATCATGCTGTAATCTTTCCCCGTTCTTTTCGTAGGAATCCATAGCTTTTTCAACAAGCAATGGGTGTCTGCCGAAAAAATTGGTGAAGGAAACACACAAGGCAGTTGCAAGACCGGCTTGATCTGTGTTGTCCTTGAAGAAGAAGTAACAGACCGTATGGTCGTCTGTGGTCCTCAATTCTTTCTCTACGAGAGACCTTGCTAATACTGACTTGCCACAGCCGAGATCGACCGAAATCTAAAGCAAGTCTCCGTGAGAGCGCTGCTTCCATTGCTTGTTCTGGTCGTGACCAGGAACCTACTCGCAGGTGCCGCTAATTCGATCAGGGTTGATATTCTTGAAAGTTTCGTAAGCAGACTGTCTTGGAAAGCTTGGTGGCACCTGTGGCGCCTTTGCGTTCTTCGGTTTTGCGATCATGAGCCGCATCCCCAACGGACTCGTTCACGGGAGACACTACTAAGGTAGTGTGTAGAGTCCAGTATCTTCAAAACTCGTTAATGGGCAGCCATTCGTTCGAGAAGAATACCGGAGACGCTCAAAGAAGATAAACATGCTGAGTTTTAATCGTAGATCACTTACCTACACCGACCTTCCTGCTCTCAATAAGCTATTACTTACTTGAAACTAATTAAGGAAGCTAATTTTGCGAAAGTTGCAGCCGTTGCAGCCGCGTAGCCTTGCCACTCATGCTTCTTATGTGAGTCCGCACAGTCGCTAATGCCATGAATGACAATGCAAGGGAAGTCCAACATCAGGCCTGCAGCCCCCATCTCAAAACACAGATGTCATGTCCCCCTGCAGCTGATCCCGAGTCGACCTACCCTTGATCACCCGGTTCCCTGAAGCAATGTTCCCGTAATGGATCACGGGATCCGTAACGTCTCTGGCTTCCAGTCGGACTCTTTGCTCAAGATCGTACTGTATGATTCCGCCGCAGGTTCCCGGCGGTTGGCTCACCACGACGTCGCCCAGGCGGTTGACATGTGATGGGGATGGCGCGCCACCTCCAATCCCGACTACGAAGCCAAATCGGATCATGGATCTGACCCCACAAGTAGGCATTGTCGTCGGCTGGATCTTTCTCAGGTAGCCTTGCGTGGACCTCGTCGAGCATGCCTCTTGCGGCACCTATTTCGATAGGCAGCGCGCAAACCCATCCCACTTTGTAATCCTCCTTCGCAACTACCCTTGGCATGGATGCAGACATGAAGGGCAGCGAGCCTCAGTCCTCGCTGCTTCGGACTTATTTATTGTCGGTCTGATGGCGACTTGCCGTCGGAAATGCGCCCGACTTGCAGGCTCACAAGCATAAGAACACGTGTTCACGAGGTTCCAACTCCTGCAGTCAATTGGCACCACACACCGTTGCATACACTGCCAACAATTTGGTCGAGCATCGCTGCCTGATAAAAAACCATTACTCATGGGCAGTAGCTGCATGCTAACAGATGGGCCAAGCGGGACATCTTCAAGCAACAAGGCGCGGGCCTAATGCGCTGGCCGCAATACTTGCAGGGCAATACATTTCCTGAGCTAAATGCAAATACATATTGAGAAACAGTGACTGCTACAGAAAGCCATAGATATGTGTCTCTGCCACAAGTTCAGGACGCCGCTGTTAGAAACTTAGGTGTTGCTGCTGTTTCATGAAGTTGTGCTCCAACAACCAATTTCGGAGTCCATTTACCATACATTCCTCTCACCTCAGTTTGACTGTGGTCTTTGTGACTTGCAGTACACTAAAGCTGTGGCTTACGGTTATCGAACACATGAAGGTCTACTTCTTTCTGGAGGTCTTGATGGACACTGGAATTAAAGTTGATTTCAGCGTGTATGAGGAGTGTCGTCGGAGTTTGTGGCCGGCTTTTCTAGTAACCATGCAGCGCCGCAGCTGATCCCGGCTTATCTTATCTGACCTGCTTTCCCCGACCGGCCTTTAGGGCGTGTCCCCACTGGAGCTTCAGACATATCTTCAGCAGAACAACCGCCTTGGCCAGTCAAAGTGAGTAATGGAAACGATGCTGTTGACGAATATAACTTGAGCCGATAGGATACAATTAACTTGCTATAGCTAATATTTATTCATTTGTATAGGTTACTGCTTGGGTGAGTAAGAAGCCTCTAGTGCATCCGTTCCCGGGTAATCTCCCAAGGTTCATCGGGCTCTGAGCCGATATTCCGATGGAGCTCCGGTCACGACCTCCGACCCAAACCACTACTCACTAAGAGCTTCGACAGACTGACAACAACTCATCACAGACCCCAATTCATATACCGCCAAGATGTCGATGATCTTCAAGCGCTCAATGGCTACCGCCGCCTCTCTGAAGAAGGCCGGCAAGGTCGTGTGCATTGGCCGCAACTACGCGTGAGCGACCTGCCATGAACCAACAACCAATTGAGCTGTGTAACCAGACCAGCTAACACGCACTCCCAGCGACCACGTGAAGGAGCTCAACAACACCCGCCCCAAGCAGCCCTTCTTCTTCCTCAAGCCCACCTCCTCCATCCTCCTGCCCAATGCCGGCCCCGTCCTGAGGCCCAAGGGCGTCGACATGCACTTCGAGGTCGAGCTCGCTCTCATACTCGGCAAGCAGGTCAAGGACCTCAAGCCCGACGACTACCACAGCGCTCTGGCCGCCATTGAGGGTTCGTCATGCCATGTTCCAGCTGATCTCAATCATTATCATCAATCATAACTGACGTGCTCGCAGCCTACGCCGTCTCCATCGACATGACGGCCCGCAACGTCCAGAACGAGGCCAAGAAGAAGGGCCTCCCCTGGGACATTGCCAAGGGCTTCGACACCTTCCTGCCCATGAGCGAAATCGTCAAGAAGTCGGCCATCTCCGACCCCCACGACGTCGAGCTCTTCCTCAAGGTCAACAACGAGACCAAGCAGGACGCCTCGACCAACCTGATGCTCTTCCAGATCCCCCGTATCCTGAGCGACATCTCCAAGGTCATGACTCTTGAGCAGGGCGACATCGTCCTTACCGGTACTCCCGCCGGTGTCGGACCAGCCGTTCCCGGCGACGTCATCCGCGCTGGTATCCGCGTTGGCGGCAAGGAGCTTGCTGAGGGCAAGATTGAGGTCGCCGTTGAGGAGTCGCCCAGCTCCTACGTCTTTGCTGAGACATGAGCGGGCTGATGAGATTTAAGCTAGAAAATTGAAGGAACTTTGAGCGGTACTGCGACTGGAAGGGATTGAGAACGGCACCATGGTCTTGATGCATATTCAAGCCTCGGTTTCAGCATCAGAATCACATGTACTTTTAAATATAGACTGATCTGGCTTGCCCAGAGCATACCCACGCCCGCCGCCGTTGAATCAATGACAATTCCGTTTGCACCCTCGACGCCGTTCACGACTCATTCGTATTCACTCCAAGTTGGGATTCTTGATCGACCCCGGCTTGGGCGCCGCCTCGGCGACGGTGCCGCACTTCTTGCACGTCCGCCCTTGCTCATCAGCCTTGAAGGCCTCCACCGCGGCCTTGATCTGAGTGCCGAGGTCAGTACAGTGGAAGGCGGCCTCATGAACGATCTCGCGGCACGAGTCGCAGTACCAGCGCATGCGGTCGAGCGAGCCCTCGGGACGGCGCTGCTCCAGGACGACGCCGACCGTGTCGGCAAAGCGGACGGGGTTGTGCGGGGTGTTGCCGGGCAGCAGGAACATGTCGCCCTCGCGGATGATAACGTCCTTGAAGACGCCGTCGTCGACGACTTTGAGCATCATGGCACCTTTGTACTGGTAGAACCACTCGGGGGTCTGGTTGATGTGGTAGTCCGTCCTGGCGTTGGGGCCGCCGACGATCTAAGGCAGTTTTGCGCGTGTGAGTCCCGAAATGTGGGGATCGTGAAGGAGGATTTGGACGTACCATGACGGTGAAGTCTTCATTGTAGACGCAGTAGTTGTTGATTGGCGGCTTGAGGAGGTGGGAGTTCTCCTCCAACCTGCGATGAGTGAGTGAGTGACTGAGTGAGTTGATTTGCGCGAATAGCTTCAGTATCGTATCATGGTTTTCTCTTTGGGGACTTACCACTTGGGGAGGTTGACAGGGGTGGAGAGCATTGCGACAAGTTTGTTCAGTCGCTTGAGTCGTGAGATGCAAATATGAGTTTGTATATCAATAGAATCACAGTTGAATTTGAGGCGAGTTGTATGTAGATGGATGATTCGGAGTTGAGTCTTTGCTAAGATGACGTTGCTACAGCGTTGAGTGAGAGTGTTGTGTAGATAATCCCCCTCGTGGCGAATGATCTTCAGCGTTGGCAGTTTAAGCTTTGTCGATGTGCGGTTTTTTCTTGCAGCACAGTACATGCACCCTCACTACAGAGCAGCCTTCTCAGCCTCCGCTGGAGCCGTTCTCATCCGGACGGCTCATCGGCCTTGAGACTTCGGAGCGACTGGCTATGGAGGCAACTCCGCCTCGGGTCCTTTTTCGTCTTACAAATTGTCCAGCTCGGGCTCGTTTGGAAAAAGGAAGGGTGACTCCATTGCAACTCGACTCCATCCTAGCATGCGTGGTCTCATCATTAATCCTCGGCAACTCGAGCCGTAGCAGCCTCACGCAGAGGAAACCCACAGCGAGACAGGAAACCCGCCCCCTCCCAACGGAAAAAACCCCGTCGTAATCATCTGCCGTGCGATCCCTCAGTCGAATGACTCTATGTGACGCCCTAGCATCACACATGTCTGGGATCCCAGCACCGCCCTACCCGTCTTGTCTCGCCCACTTTCCTGCCTCAATCCGCGCGCGCACGCTGTTGAAGGATGGAAAAATAAGGAAACTCACGCTTCTGGTGAACATTGAACGAAACTCATTTTAAGGACCATTTGCCAGCCGGCTCACCCGCTGCTGCTGCTGCTGCTGCTGCGCTGATGATGCCACTGCTCTCAGCTGCAGCTGTTGACCTCCTCGGGGAAAGGAGGCCCGGGCTACAGAACCACCCTCTCAAAACAATTCGGACGAGTCAACGATGCCTTAGCCGCCGCAACGCCCAGCAATGCACATTGCCAGGTCCTTCCCTTCCCTTCAACACCACTGATTTCTACGCATCCAAGTTCGCCCCAACCTTGTCCTTTGCTAAATGGAACTGCCCTTGAGCACGCTCTTTTGCCGGGGCTTTTTTTTTTTCCCCCCTTAGATCTTACTTGCTCCTTCCTTACACCGACAGTGACACGAGAAGGGACCAAACAAAAGGACGAAGGAACATCCCGTCTCTAGCTGCGCACATATGAGCAAGTTTCCTCAAGCCACGGGCCCGCCACCGCTTCCTCTCTACCGTAGCCAGCAGTGACAGCAGTACAAATTGACATCGAGTATCAGCTTTTGCGACTCGGTGTAAATCAGTAGACCAGAAGACCAAAAAAAGAGAATACCATTCTTTAATTGACGATTCCTCCCCCCCCCCTTTTGCCATCCCGTTGCACATCTCCCCTAGTTCGCCGATCTGCCCGCATACCTCCCCGCGAAACTCTTATCTTATCGCCAACGTGCCTACCTACCTACCTATTGCGCAACCACGACTCTCCACCCCCCCGACCGAAACCGACTGCAGTATCACACCCCGAGCCTTTAGGCCCCCTTCTCCTTTCTCAAACATCAACAACAACACGACCCTAATAAGCACTCGACGTTTTTCGTTTTTCTCGATCGCTCCAAGAACTTCGAACTCTCCTTCAGGTGTCCCTCTCGACAAAAAATGGACCACGCACACATGGATCACTCGCACATGGACCATGCCGCCATGGACCACGGCAACATGGGCGGTCACGGCGGTATGGGTGGCGGCATGGGTGACAGGTGCAGCATGAACGTAAGCTAAGAGCTCCCCGCGCATTCCCACAACCTTCGACGACCTCTCTATCCCGAGCTCCGGCACCAAGTCCGTTCTACGGCGCTGCTCCGGGGCTGCAGCTTCGCACCGGAGGCGCTCCCCCCTCCGCCTTCCGAGAAAGCGCAGACAAAGCTGACCTCGTCTCGATTCGGTATAGATGCTCTTCACCTGGGACACCAAGAACCTGTGCATCGTTTTCCGTCAATGGCACGTCCGCTCGACCGGCGGCCTGATCATCTCCCTCTTCCTCGTCGTCGCCCTCGCCGCCGGCTACGAAGCCCTACGCGCCGCCTCCCGCCGCTACGAGCATTCCGTGAACAAGCGCGTCGACTCCCTCCCGAGTAAGCTTCACCCCACCCGGTCCCTTTTGAGCATCTGCATGCAGATACCTATGCCCAGTACACATTTCAAACACGTTTTCCACAAAACCTTCCCCAAATGAATACCACATAAGGAACCCTTCACACAAGACTCGTGCTCTTCACATATACAAGAACATGCGCACACAAACCAGAGCGCCCCTCTCTCCAGCTCCCCGTGCGAGAGGTGGACCTCGGTGAGCGCAGACATTCAAAACCCCCTCCCCTGCCCCCCCCAAAAACTTGAAGAACAACCGTGAAAGCTAAGAGTCTTGTGTCCTTGAGGCATCGCTGGAACCGTTACTGAAAGAACCCCCTTCCTCTGGACAGGACGCGAACAGGCAGAGGCAAGCAGGAGCGCCCACATCATCAAGGCTGCTCTGTACGCCGCCCAGAACTTTTACGCCTTTATGATTATGTGAGTTTTTCTTCTACACCTTACCCAGTGGCTTATGCGGGCGGACATGGGGTTTCCCAGCTGCTTGGTTGGCCGGCAGTCATACCTGCGCGCATGAAGCGTAAACCAACAAGCCAGGGCGGGGCTAATGAGCGCAAAGGCTTATCTTCATGACTTACAACGGCTGGGTCATGGTCGCAGTCGCCCTCGGCGCTTTCGTTGGATACGTTATCTTTGGAAACTCGACATCCTCTACCAAGGATAACGCGTGCCATTGATTTCTTTCGGGGCATCGCTTCGTCTGAATTAGCATATACGTCGTGGCCACTTCTCTCGAGCATGGCTTTGGAACATTGCAGGGGCGCATCCTCTTTCTCGTATAGTTTAAGGCGTTCAATATTCATTGCTGCTAGTCGAATCGAGCCGGACCAGGCTGGGGATAAGGAACAGGGAGGACATAGCAAAGCAGATTCGTTCATCATGGCAGCTGCGGCTACTCTAGCCGCAGGTTCTATGTTGCTTCTACGTTTGGGAGGGGAACAACATATACCCCCCATAAACTCCAAAGAATCATACCCAATGCGATTTCAAAGTTTCCTACATCTTCGCGGGCTCCGCCTTGTCTCGTCCGTTTCCCTCCGTGGTAGTAGTCGTCGTCGTCGTCGAAGCCTCGTCCCGCTTCCTCTTCTTGTCCACCAGACTGCCTTCCTTTTCGGCCTGCAGGATGATCTCCTCGTCTCCAAAGTGCGGATTGCACTCAAACTCGGGGTCCTTGCCGTACGCGATGCGCGCCGTGTCGACGAGCATGTGCGCCGTCAGACCCCACACCTTGAAACGGCCTCCCTTCTCCCCCTCCTCCTCGAGCTTCTCCGCGAGGTTGCTCTGCGGATGGTCCGCCTCCATCGCGTTGCCCGGCGTCGTGACGCGCTGATCGTCGACGGGGACGTAAAAGTTGTGGACGCGCCAGGAATGCTCCTTCCACTGGATCCAGGTGCCGTCGTACCAGTGCCCCGGGGGCAGCTTCTTGCTCTGCTCGGGGTCCCTCGCCCTGAGGAAGTTTTGGAAGGGGGCCGAGAAGACGGCGGCGACCTCCTTGGCGTCGAGGCGCGGGATCATGCGCTCCTCGACCAGCGGGCTGGGGTGCTCGTCGGGCTCCTCGTCGGCGTGGAGGAAGGCAACGCAGGGGCGCACCACCACCTCAGTGCGGGCGAGGTTGTAAGGGAGGTAGCAGAGGGGTTCGATCTTGAAGGGTTTGGGGATGCGGGCGTCGTCCATGGGCAGGCCGATCTCTTCCCAGGCTTCGCGGCGGGCTATTTCGTCTGTCGCAACGATTAGCTTACTGAAGATCAGGTTTCCTTTCCTTTCAAGCTTCACTTACACGGCGTCTCTTGCGGGGTGTCCGCCTTTCCGCCTGGGAACGCTGCGTGTCCGGAGAAGCTCCGCAGGCTGGCGGCGCGCATGGTGATGACTACGCGGAGATCACCGCGACGGTCGGCGTACAGAAGAATCAAGACCGCGGCGCGGCGACTGACGGGCAAACGGTCCCAGAGAGGGAAGGGCGGCGGGACGTAGCGGCGCAGCCGCGCGATGGCCGCCTGTGAGCGCATCAGCATACGGTTCGCGCATAGATACATGGCGGGCTACATAAGAAAGCCAAGAGAGAGAATAAAAGAAACAAGAAGCAAAAGCAAGAAAGATGATGCATTGGAATTTGTGAGATGTGCGGCATGTATATACTAGACTTGAGATAGTTGACGCAAAAGAGGGGTGTGAGAATATAGCTTTGAGATAACGCAAGACTGGTTATAGGCTACTTCAGTAGGAGCGAGACAAGTGTGAGAGACAGACTTGCGACAATTTGATGTTGCCTCTTCTGCTACTACAACTACTTTACGAAAACTAGTGCAAAGTGTTGAATGCGCGATGAAAGGGGAGGGGATCACTACGAACCGCAGACACAGGGTTCAGAGGAGCCATGGCCTCAGCATCCCAGTAGCTCGTAACCTCTTGGAAGTCGTCGTCGTCTCCAAGAATCAAGACCCCTTGGTCGCCAGCGTTGTCGTCGCTAGTGACACCGATGGCAACAGTAGCACCAGCAGAAGTCGCTGACGTTGCAGCGGTAGCGGCGGACGGTTTCTTGGCGGCTGAGGCGACGTAGGAGGTGATCTCGTGGACTTCCTGGTCTGTCGGTGGCGTAGCGTCTTCTGGCTCTTGCTGCAGGGCTGGAGTCGTATTGGTGGTTGTGTTGGTCGTCGTTGTGGCTGTTGCTGCGTCTTCGGAGAGCGACGGAGGGGAGGTTGGGTCCGGCACGGAGGCGAGGGTCATTTCTCGGGTGGACCTACCTGAAGCTGCTCGCTACTACGGTGCGGGGAAGTTGGGGTATTGGAAGTGGAAGAAGGGGGATGCAGAGGCGATTGCGCTGAGAGCAGACGCGAGACGCGGGTGATGAGCAGGTTTAGGATGTTTGCTTGGTTGGTGGAAGGCGAAGATAGGATAAGGGAGGGGGGGTGAGATGAGAAGGAGGGTAAAGGGAGATGAGGCACAAAGTTGAGTGGACGGTTTAGTTGATGGGTAGGGTGAATTCGGACTGGCAGTTTGAAAAGTTTAATGTTGAGTTATGCGCATGCAGGCCGAGGTTGACTTGTTCTGCTTGTCTGCATGCGTTGTCAAGCAACAAAGCTGCTTGCTTGTGCGCAATGTGGTTGGTTGATTGCGGACGGGTAAATCGTTGCGGGTTCAGGTTTCCCGGTCAGGGATTCCCGTGGTGGGTTGGAGAAGGAAAAGGCTGCAGAAATGATTACAGAGCCGAGATGCTGATTACGTTGGAATGATGGATAATAGACCGGGAATTTGTCTTTAGGAAAGAGAAAAAAGGCCGAGCAGTACTGAAGTATTGCGGGGGTGGGACAAAGTTAGTGGGCCTAGATACCCCAGCCGGCTCCGCGATACCCACTTACCTAGGTAGGCACCGGTGACTGCCGATGTAAGCGGTGCAGTCATATGGATTGTAGATCTTAGGGATGTAGATGGCCAAATGATGTGCCTTGGACGATTTCAGTCATCACATATCATGTCATTGGATCGCTAATGATCAAGATGCTGGTTGAAGGAGGGGGTGAACACCCCAAATCCACTGCCTAAGTTAGGCGGCAGTCCGGCGACGGAGGTCCCGCGGGGCTGGTGAGAAGGCCCGAGGTGCGTGAGCTGTGCTTGTGATAGGTCCCGGTCCGGTCGCTGTAGGCTCTACGGCGAACACAAATTAGCATTAATAGGACCCCTACTAATTCCCCGTTGCGTCCAATCATATTACCTTACGGTCAACCCTTAGGACGAGGTCCAAAATTCGCATCTTGATGGAATCGAGATGTGCTTTTCGGCTTCTTACATAGATTCGGTATTATTATTGTATTTCTTATTATAGTTCATAAGATAATGTAGTGGATTTTCCAGCTTATGTCCGTTGTTTGACCATTCATCAACCGCAGGGTAAATACGTGAGGTGAGGGGATGAGCTCTGGCTCCCCTCTCCGACTGCGCCTTTCTCAACAAAAACAGACCTTTTCTAGAAGGGCCGTCGATATCCCGTCCACCACCGGATGACAACAAACATGCAACGCTAACAGGCAACACCGAGACAGGACACCATCTCACAATTGTCTTTTCAGATGACTCCAAGAGAGTTTGTCCAAATCGAGCCGCTTTCCCATCCCAAACACTGAAGGCATGTGTTCTGCGTCCCCTCCCGTGACGCCAAACAAGCACGCCGCAACCAACCAAAGCCGCCCGAACGCCACGCCGGCGCCGTCGTACGTCTTTCTTCTCCTCAAGTTGCGCTTCCCTCCGGTATCACCCGGATGCTCTGTCTTAGATTCTCTCTCCGTCGCTCATCCTTGGAGAGCACCATACTGCTCGCCGTCCGCCTGACGCTCGCCGCAATGTTCTGCACCGAGCGCCTGGCCACCCTGTTCGGCGAGTTACTCAACGGCGAACTGACCAACGTGGAGTTAGCCATCGGCGCTGGCGAGCCGGGCCCGGACGAGGAGCCGGACATGGTAGTGGCCGTAGTGGGAGTAGCCACTGTGCGCGGTTCCGAAGCGGAGGCGGTCAAGTCGACGGGCGAGGTACCCTCCGAGACAGCCCTTCTATGCTCGCCGCTCCATCTGAAAACGCGAGATATGGCGTCCGAATACTTGATCCGGAGTCGATCGTCGTCCAGAGAGTGGGCATAGGTCTCCGGGCGCAATCCTGAGAGCTGCTTTCCTGAACCCGTTATCGGGGCCGGAGGGCTCGGCGACTGAGACGTCGTATTAATGCCCATCGGTGGTTTCTTCCTGCCCGATTGGAGAACTTTTGCCGCAAAGCTCATTCTGTTCTTTGGAGTAATAATAGAGTCGCGCCCTGAGTCGGTACTTGTTCTCGACGAAGACGCCTTTGTGTGCGCAGATTTTGCGATGGAAGTCGCTGTGGCGTGATACAGGTCTTTTGCTCCCACATAACTGACCTCCATATGGTTATTCCTCCGAGCAGGCAACGTCTCAAAGTGATGCATGCCCGGCGACCTGAGAACCCCAACCTCTGAATCCCGGCGGCGCGGACTCGCCTCGTCGAAATCCAGAATCTCGACGCGTGGCGGTACTGGAGACGCAGGAATCCACGACGCGTAATTTCGTTTCGAACTGGGACTGAAGTCCCAATCACTTTCGAAGTCCGACTCGTCATCGCCGTAATCGTCGATCAGACTCAGTGTCCGGGCTGGCTCTGATGTCGCAAGAGGACCTTCCTTCTTACTTCTAACACTGTTGGACTTATTGGGTGTGGCAGGTAACGAGATGCCTGACTTCAGGGGAGAACGAGTCGGTCTCGGAGGGGTGAATTTGTAGTCGACATCGAGGCCGGTAATTTGCTTGATCTTGGCTGAAGAACGATGCAATGTGCGCGGGCTGGGTACTGGCGTTAGAGCCATTGGTTCAATGAATGTCGGAGATGAGAGGATTGGCGTTGAAAGGCGCCGAGGAGCCAGGCTCCTGACAAGCGCTTCATCTCTAGGAGGTCGTCGAGGCTGTGGCGAACAACTCCGGTGTTCTGATGGGCGTCGCTCTGGTGGCGTAGGACTGTGTTGGATGAGAATGGTGCTGATCTCACTCTCTAGTCTCTCTATCGTTTCCTGCGCAGACGGCGCTGGCGACGGTGATGGTGTTGTTCTCACAGTCGTCCTCACTCTGCTTCGCGACCTTGAGCTGTTGATGGTGGTTCTCGACGCGACAGAGAAGGCCGAAACTTGACGTGAAAGGCCAGGTCTCAAAGAAGGCAACGGCGGCAGAGGTTTCCTTTGGTAAGTGCCCGACGGCTGTTGGGGAGGCAGATCGTGTCCGGGGGGGATGGCGATCTCTAAGCCTGGCGGCAGCTGGCTTGGTATGATTCGAGGCTCCATGCTGGGTGTTTCCTCGACAACCGGGGAGAATGGAGTTTTTGGTGGTGAAGAGGGGGAAAAGCAGAAAGAACGATGTCTAGGACGAAATCCGGGACTCTGGCGCAATATGTCCCGTAACACTGGTAGCCACCAGTTCGATGACCAAGCTGATGACTGAGACACTGCGTCCGAATGCGGCGAACTGATTTTCTAGAACTCAAGTCGAAGCCTTTGTCGGCGTTGGCAACTGGATCGGGAATGGCTAGCCCCAGGCAAATGACTCTCTCGACAAAGGGGTGCCGTGTGGAAAGTAAAGCGTACGCCGTGGTAATAAGCCTTCGTCAGGTGAGGTCGCGCCGAGTTAACTCGCCCAAAACTTTTGGGATCAACGATGGGTGATTTTCAACGTGCGTTAAGAGCGGGAAGGGGGCCCAACACAAATGCTGCATCTCAACCGAGAGGGCCTCGCTGCCGTTTTCTGCGTCGTTGGCACACAAAGCATCCTGGCATTATGTGTGCCAAGTCACCCACATTGATTCTGTCAAGCTTGTCATTGTTTGACACTTCGACTGAGCCACTTCCCATCCTCCAATGAGGCAACTTACTGGTCATACCTTTTCAGATGGTTTCCAAATCAGTCCACTTCGTTACACGCAATGTTTGCTAAAGTATGTCTGTCAGGGTTGTTTTAGAGCTTGTGTTCCTACGTAGATCTTGATTTACGGGGCTGACGCTGTGATGCTTCTGCACTCTGTCCCTCCCCCTCAGCTGCCAACCGTGACAACCCGTCAATTCCAGGGTCGACGCGCAACATCGGGGCATGAACCTATTCGGCCATAGAACGCGTAATTGTGTTGGAAAATCGGCAAGTATGGTTTATTGGGCTTCAGCCCAAGAGCTTGGCCAGAGTCCGACACTCGGATAGCGTTGGTTTTCTTTAACCGCCAGTGGTCGATTCTCTTGTTGTTACCAAGGTCCGTCAGCGCGGACAAAGAGGCTAAGGGAATTGTTGCGCCTCGTGCTGAAGTATGGCTCGTGGCTTTACGTGACTCGAAGGCGACTGGGTGAGAGAGCGCCCAAAATAACCTCGATTCAAGCGCTTTGGGCGGACGGCAGCCCGCGGCTTTTATCTGGTTCACGCCATGAAACGAGACGGAGGACTTGTGCTTCTCGTCTGGAGTCCTGGGGAAATGCGATGCGATACTTCCTCCGAGCAATGAATGTAATCGAGGAGCCTAGTTTGCGAGGAGGTGTCACCCAAACCCTCCATAACGTACTGGGGTTATTCTCTCGAGAGCCACCGCCGTTCCTTCGAACCCTTTCGATTGGCCTGATGAAATGGTTACCAGGCGAAAGTGAGATGTAGATTGGCCCAAGATTGGAGTTTCGTACCCTCCCCGAATCGGGCTCAATTGGAAAGAAGACAATAATTTCCTACAGAGCCAATTTGGGACTACCTTCATCGAAAACGCCGAAATCCCTGTTTCCAAAGCTGAGGAATGGCACCGGCTCCTGAGATATGGGATTTGGTTCGTGGGCTGCTAAACCGCCACGCGACCTGACTTCAAACCCGTGTCCTGCCATGTCGAATGCCGGCGAACCGGACGGATGGAAATAACGTGCCGTTGAGAGTCGAAATGGTCGTGAAAGGTGGTGCTAGGAACGCATGTCGTATCGTCGAGGGCAAATGGGTCAAGAAAACTCTTTGGAGTTATTATTGGAGACCTCACTCTAGACGCAAATAGACAGTAGGAGCAAAATCTTCCCTCAGGCGCGAACTTTGGCGGCCCGCTATGGGCAATTTGTGACTTTTTCTTTCACAGCAGTTCGGTGACCATGCTCTCCTGATGAACAATGCTTAGCGGCTGGGCCCTCGGAAAAGTTGATGGCTTCTCGGATCTAGGTAACACTCGACATCTCAGGCGTCCGTGCCGAAGGCGAAGCTTTGCTCTAGCCCTTTTTCGTGTCTCATGTTGCGTCGGTCGACCTCCTGATCGACTTGTGTTAGTAGTATAGCATGGAAACAAGATGATCTTGCTATATCGACTTGCTTTGCAGTAAGAATGCTCAAGTCTGACACCGAGGTGTGCGAGAGATGGCGAATTCTGCTGAGACATCATCTGTGACCGTGTCGCTCGTAGTGCCCAGAACGACTCTTTGCGGCTCAAGCTTCGCAGTCCCCACGAAACGCCGGAAGTGTGAACATAGAGGGGTCGCAGCGCGATTTTGGAGGCGAAACTATTGCTCCTCTTGATGTTGCCAGCTCTCATTTCAGGGCATCTTGCGAACTAACAGACGTGGATCTCGGGAAGATAATATTGGAGCCCAGCAAGTTGGTGAGCGCAATGACCATCGAATAGCCCAAAACTTCCAATACTGGCTCTTGCTCATATCACAGCATTCTCGAACGTACGCAACTGTCGACGGGTCGAACGAGTGAATGCACGAGGCTCGTCCTTCACGTATAAGTAGTCGTGGTTGAGGCAGCGAAGCGTCTTAGGTTATATGTAGGCGCCAAAAGGAGATTGCGACATGATACGATAGAGATTATCGTTTGCGCGTTGGTGACGTGGACACCCATGCTAGGGACTGATATATGCTGCTAAGTTGAGCACTGGGCAGATTGAATAGGGATGAACAAATGCCATCCCATCTTTAGGCCTCATGGCGGCGCAACGATCGACACGCTAGTACAGGAGTTGCTTTTCGGCCTCTCTCTTCTCCCTTGGGAGCTCTAGCGGGCTAACCAGCTCCATAGCCACTTCAAATTCCACATTGGTGACAATCTGTCTCTGGCTTTGCCGACTCGAGATGGCACCAGCTGCACCATGTGCTGCAATTGGCAGATTGGCTTTCCTGGTGCAGACAGTTGCTCTTGTGGCCTGGCATTCCGCATGCGCCGGCTCTCCATAGCGTACCCGTATTATGTACTTTATGATCCAGGCACCGAGCTCCGTCACCTTGTTGGATTTCGGCTCAGGAAAATAGCTTTAATTCAAGCATTCCTCTCGACTTCAAACTCTCCTCTGCTCGGGATTCAAAGAGCCAGCTCATGCAACCGCCGACGACCTCCCATCGCAGACCATGCTCCGATACGTAAGTCCGCGACGGCGGCCAACGTCCTTTCGTCTGCCCATCTGGGTCTGGGTACTTGTTGCGGTAGGCTTGATCGAGTCAGCTTACCACTGCAGTAATTTCCGGGTGCCAGCACCAGCTGAAGAACAAGACAAGCCGTTCTACACGTCATGTCGCGAGCCAGACGTGAGTGGCGATCGCGAGAACGGAGTGCTCGTGATGCTGGCGAGAAACTCCGAACTGGAGGCCGCAAACCACACAGTTGCGTCGCTCGAGCGTCACTTCAATCGATGGTTCCACTACCCAATCATCTTCCTCAATGACGAGCCCTTCAGCGACAGGTTCATGGAGGTGCTTCGAAGGATATCCAGCGGCGACGTGACGTTCGAGACGATACCGCAGGAGGATTGGACGTTCCCGGGGTGGATCAATGAGACCGCCGCGAAGGAGAGCATTGCAGGTCAAGGGGCTCGGGGAACCATGCACGCTGGTTCAGAAGGCTACCACCACATGTGTCGGTTCTACTCCGGGTCAGTGACGCTATTCAAATCTTTATGGGAGACAACTAACTAGGAGAATCACAGAAACTTTTACCAACTCGAAGTGCTTCGAAAGTACAAGTGGTACTGGCGACTCGAACCAGACGTCGATTTCTACTGCTCGATAACGTACGATCCGTTCGTCGAGATGGCGCGACGCAAGAAGGTGTACGGCTTCACGATATCTCTCTGGGAGGAATGGGCCACGGTACCATCACTGTTCCGTGAGACCGCCGAGTTCAAGGAGGCGTTCAATATCGCGTCCACAACGCTATGGACCGCGATGATGGAGCCGTCGTGGCTGCCATACCCTGTGAGGTCGCTCATGAGCCTGCTACCGCATCGCGATCGGCATGGCGACTCTTGGAGCGGCTGCCATTACTGGAGCAATTTCGAGATTGCAGATCTGGACTTTTTTCGCGGCAAACAATACCAAGCGTTCTTCAAGGTGCTGGACAGACTAGGAGGATTCTATTTTGAACGGGTGAGTGACTCATAGGCCCCTGAAAACATTGCATCGCCCATAATGGGGAGACGAAAAGAAAAGGAGTAAAAGAAGGATCGAGGCTGAAAAGCTTAGCTGAGGTCAAGGAACTCGGCTGAGGTTGAAAGGCTTGGCCATCCTATTGCCTCAGTTGGGACAAGATCGCTAACAGGGATTTGGTTTTGCGTTTAGTGGGGTGACGCCGCTGTGCACTCGCTGGCCGTCGGCATGCTTCTAGACTCTAGCCAGGTGCATCACTTCGAAGACTTTGGCTACAGACACGACATCGTCTACCAGTGTCCTGCCAATGCCCCTGGAGGCCAGCTGACGGGTTCTCCCGCACTTGGTAATACATCGTATTCTCCGCCAATCGACGGCGGAATTGGGTGTCGTTGCGAGTGTGACGGTCGGAGCAGACGCAATTACAACGGCTATTGCCTCAACAAGCTGAAGGCGCCAAATACGGCGAAACGTCCATGGTGTTAAGTTGGACATTGTGATGGAGACTCGGCAATTCTGACGCCTGTTCTGGCATTGTGGAGTACTATACAAAATAAAGAAGGTCGGATTCTATACTGATATCATCAATGTGCTCGATATCATCGGAAGGAGTAGACGTAGCGCAAGATGCCCCGTGTAAAATAAGACACATATATCCCAATCTAGACACACCGACCTTAATTGGAAAACTTGTATAAGCTCGATTGATTGAGCCAAACTCCAACAGAACCTGAAGCAAAACGCTGGTTTTCCCGCTTTCCTGTCTAGGCCATGAACTCCAGGCATCCCTAATCACAACGTACAGTACAGTATCTATCTCATCAGGAAGGCTCGCCCGGCCTCTAGTCTTCGTCAGAATCATACTTGCCCTGATAATCTCCGAGCAAGATGTCATCAACCGCAAGCCCAGACGTGTTGTTTCTAAGCCACTCCGTCTCGACTCGGAAGAAAATCCATACCCATCGTCGGAACACCTCGAGAGACTGCAGCAAGAAGATGGAGCTCTCGAAATCAGTGAACTTATCCAGATTCGCGCTCAGCTTGACCGTCCACGTACATCGCAGCATCAAGTCCATTACAATGACCCCGTAGTAGATAATGGGCTGCTGGAATACAAGTCGTCGACGAAGCCCGAATGGGTGTTCGGGATTGTTGCGCTCGCGCGCTGAAGAGAAAAGCGTCAAATCCCAATCCTTGGCCACATCCCAATACCACGAGTAGAGGGAATTGAGCAACACGGCACATAACCAAGCCCTGTTCAGACCCGGCGCAGGCTTGTCGGCCGGGACACTTCGTTGCATCGCGCTGAGGATGATGACGGGAAACGCTGTCGCATATTTGCCGGCGTTGGCCAGATGCTGCCCTCCCCAACCGACCGATTCCTTGTAGGGCGCGTTTCGTACTCGAAGATGCTCGATGATGCACTGTCGGAATCGAATGGCAAAGGGTACAGCCATGATGAGGGGAACGAGGACAGTTCCACCGCAGTTGCGGTCAGGTCGCGCGGTGGAAGAGCCCGACGGGGTGAAGAACATGCAGAGAACAACGTAGAGATCTCCCAAGATCTTGGAGTAACTCGTCAACACATCGGCAAGGAGGATATCCCCAAATTTGCCATCTTGAGCCTGAGCAAGACCGCCAATGCTTACGCGCTTTAGCGTCGCCAAGAATCGTGACCGGCCGGCGTGGGAGAAGCTTCGGATCGGCACGAAGAATATGGCCGCAAGGGCGACGAAGTAGGTCATCGGCAGCCAGTCATATTCGATGACTAGGGAGGGCGTACGGCGTGTGAAGATCCAGAACGTCGATATCGAGAGGAAGAACACTGTAGAGAGAACAGTCGCGAGGCGGTAAGTCGAGAGGTGGTGCGCCGCCTCCGTCGGGGAGGATCGAGTCGGGTATCGAATCAAGGTCGGCACGTCGATTTTGACCTTTTGAAGGTAATGAAGGTTTACACCCCAGCCCCAGACGGCTGCCCTGCTGTCAGCGTTTGTGTCTGGTCTTCCTCGGTCGGCGACCTACCCAAGACAATAATGAACCCAATGCGATAGGGAAGAGGAAAGGTCAAGCTGAAGGAGTCGAGCTCCGACTCGACTTTCGGATCACCGTCCATGGTTCTTGGTGAGAAGGAGAAAAGGCATCGAGAAACGGAAAGGAAGGGCGGGCTTCGGAGAGCCAAATGTGTGTCCAAAGGAACGACAAGAACTCAAGGGGACTTCATGCGTGTTAAAGGCTTGTTTGACTGCAGCAGGTAACATATCACGAGGGCTTCAATCCGGAGCTGAGGGAGAGAATGCGCCGTGTTCAGTCCAGGAGGTAGAATTGCCCCCCAGCTTATCGTTATCGGTGCAAGGTCCGTGCAATGCGATCTTACGTACCTTTGCCCGATTACGTCCACTTGAATTTGATTAGCACTGGGTAATAATCATTAGTTAGCAAACAATGTTTTTTTAAGAATTTGACTTATTTAACAAGTACAGCTTTCACGAAATCCGGAAGTTCCCTGGAGTATCGGCGGCTGTCAGTACTATCGTGGATATACTTCACCGAGAGCCCACCAAGACTGACCGAGCTGGCAAACCGCACCTCGATCTCGGGTATATACCGCCTTCAGATCAGCAGTGACTGACCAAATACGGGTTTCTGACCACCAATTCGATGGGTTGGCCGTTCTGGAAAACGCCCGTTAGACTATGGGGCACTGGCGTTATGGTACAAACGTGACGGACATTCAAGTGAACGTGATGTGTCACTTTGTTTTGCAGAAGTCTGCAATCATCTAGCAACCGAACTAAGGCGAGTTTGTCCCCAGCATCATCAGTTCAAACTCACTAACAACACGCGAAAACTTCATTTGACCTAGTACTTGTTGTATTTCCCACTCTGCGATGCCCCGAAAACACATTCCCAAGTATGTCATCGCCTCGGTGTCCATCTCGTTCGGTGGTCTGGGAGAATGGCCTCGACATCGGTTCAATCGGTGCCATAACGGCCATGTGTCAGTTCGAGAAATCGATCGGTTCATTGAGCCCCTTGGTTTCACTGTTTCGCTCATTATGCTCACCGGCGCCGTTCCATCCGTCTTCGCCGGCCACCTCGCAGACAAGTTTCGTCCTTTGAAGATAAGCCCTATTGGCGCCATCCTGTTCGGAATTGGGGTGTTGCTTCAAGGTACTGCGAATACTCTACCTCACTTTCTCTTCGATCGGGCTCTGTCTGGGTTGTGCGAGGGGGTTTTTCTGGAGAATATGAGTGTCTACATCTGTGAGTTTGCCCCGGCCAAGTCGCGAGGAACCTTGGTTGGACTTCCGCAGTTCATGTCGACAGCGGGGGTCTGCTTCGGTCATTTCCTCGCATATGGTACCGTCTACATCGACTCAAGCATGGCCTGGTAATTACCAATACGTCCTTCATGGTGCTTGTGCCGTTTTGTTCAGCGTGACTTGCCTTGTCCTGCCCGAGTCACCGAGGTGGCTGCTGCTTCATGGTAGACGGGCGGATGCTATGCATGCTCTGGAGGCTCGAATTCTCTGCGACTGAAGCGGAAACGGATTTCCTATCTTATTCACAGTCGGAGCAGCATTTGAGTCTGCCTCCATGGCGAAGCTTCACCTTGCTGTTCAGGAGGGGCTACCGCGCGAGGACCATTTTGGCTCTCTTCATTCTCGGTATGGTCCAGCTATCTGGCAATGACGGTGTTACCTCCGGAAGTCTGCTCTATCGTCACTCACTGGCTTCCATCTTGACATTTCGCACTACGCCCCAATATTGTTCTCGCGAGCTGGGCTTCCCGGAGAAAAAGCCGCCTTCTGAGCCTCTGGACTATCTGCAATCCTCATGCTGGTCATTTCCGTCCCTGCGTTCTTGTTCGCCAATAGGTGGGGGTCGAAGAATATCAGCCATCTCAGGAGGAGTAGGCCTCACCGGTCGCATGTTCCTTACGGGTAACCTGTACGCTGCGGGCTGAGTGCATCCTTTCGGCGCTGCGCGATGGGTCGTCATCTCATCATCTTCGTTTTTGCATTCGGACTCATCTACTGCGCGACGTGGGGTATCGTTGGCAAGATCTATGCGAGTGAGATCCAGCCGGGGCACACTCGCGCTGTAGAAAATTGTCTTGCCACCGGTGTTGGTTTTGTAAGTCCTCGTGAGACTAAAGATCTCAACTCGGTCTGCTAACAAAGTATGCCAGTTCTGCAACTGGCTCGTTGCCATAAGCCCCCCTATCCTCCTCGGCAGGTCCGCATTCGGGGCCTACTTCGTCTTCGGCGGTCTGGCTTTTGGGACAACCGCCGTCCTCGCGGCGTACATGCCCGAGACGCGCGGCCGGTCACTTGAGTACACCCAAGAAACCTTTCATCGTCCTCCGTTCAAGGGCTTGAATCACTACATGCGACGGCTTCGACCCAGAATCACGGCGCGTCCGGGCTCAGGACTCTGCCAGTTCCGGGGTAGAGTTAGACGCGCAGAGATGCGGCGTCTCTCCCGCTACAAGTTTCACCGATGCTACCTCAAGTGGTTTGCGCCTCGATGTAGCAAGTCAGAAACTTAGATGTGGACGAAGTTGACTCTCGAGCCGACCGCATGCGGACAACCAGATAATTCTCGTCAATTATGTTGATTGAGGAGAAACCAAGCTGTGTAAAGACCGGTACAATCGCAACCGTAGGCCTGGAGTGTCTCAAGTAGCCAGTCAGGAACTGTGATAAGCAGAGTCCGAACGAAAATTGTCGTAAACTTGGCTACATTCCGCTATGTTCATCAATATTGTTTTATTGGCTGTCATCCATTGCCAGCCCTCCACGTTGCTGACGCACCATGATCATCTTTGCTTGGCGACCTGCAGCCTGATTTTGAATATCTTGTCTTGCGACACCCCTGACGTTGGCAGTCTGTGTTACTGGAGAAACAGAGTATTGTGAGGGGCTGACTCCGAGTATGTATAGCCGCGTCTCCTACTTCTTGTCCGATTCCTCATTCCAACCTGTTGCGATGCTGTCTGCCAGTTACCCACGCAGTTGCACCACTCCGACACAATGCAGAATTTTCCTGCTATTCGGCGAAGCGAGGCCCAAAGATCCGAAGTCAGCGATCTAGAATCGTTGTCTTACAGCGACTCCACAGCCTTCGAACTTGAACCGCAAGGTGGTCACGCCAATGAGTCCAAAGCGAACGAAGCCCACGAAGCGCGGGTTCACGACGAAGTAAGACCGGACCACCACGATGGGGCTCACCTTCTCGAAGACACAAATTCCGCGCACAGCGACAAAACAAGTTTGTGATGCCATGGCAGAACAGATTGGTTTATACTGTCTCCCTCGTTGCGTCGGTTCCCTTGACGGTTGGTTTCCAGTTTGCATCAACGGCGCTGCTGTCCGACTTCGACGCGGTGAACGTGACCACGACACGAACGGTCGCCGATGTATCGCTTTATGGCAATGCTGCCCTCAGCAGTGGCTTCAATCCCCTCCAGGGTTCTAAAATCTGGAACTCACAGCCGTGGACTTACTTCAGATTTGCGGAACACCCCCGAACACCACCTGTCGTTGAACAGCTGCCTGACATCTACGAAGACACCGGTCACATTCTGCGGGCACTTCTCCCTTTCGAAACTGAGGCGATTCGCAGTCGATTGCGGAGATACCGAGGACCCGCGGCACTCCTTGACTCTAGGGTAGCCTGCGTTCGACCCAATATCACAGACAGTGAATTCTCTATCTCAGGCTTAGACTTCGGGGGCCAAAGCGAGACTTCACTTTCCGAAGAATTCTTCGCGAAGGGCAGATTCGGATTCAATGACGATTACGACGGCCTACCGATCGATAAAAATTCCGAGAGTCGGGACTTTTGGCCATTCAAATGCGTTGTGCCTGCCGAAAGCACTCAGAGTGGTGCTTTGGATACCTCCATATGCGCGCTCAATCTCCTAGATCTCTCCAAGAGTCGTGTCACTTACGAGGGTATGCCCTCGCTTTCCAACACATCTTCGCCCACGACCATTTTCCTCATGTTCAAAAGCGTCGGGTCTGCAATTAACTGGCAAAAGATGCTGAGTAACCTCGGGAATAAAACTGATGGCGACCCAGTCACCCGCATCGCCCAGTGGGAAGCCGACGCAAGTGACTGGCCAAAGTCCATGGACGGCATCTGGTCACGCATACACATACCGGATACAAACTACAGCATGTCGGTCAGCGCATGTTTCACCGTCCTTGAAGGTACATTTCTCAATGTCAGCATGTCCAGCGACATGAACGGACCTGAGCCTAGCCTCTCTTGGGACAACGATACCGCTCAGTTCAACATCGATGTCATCCGGAACCAATACTGGGCTCCAGAAAACAACACCTCGACTTTGGACTCACGTGGTATCCTTACGCTTGATTCGCGGGAGAATGATGAGGCTCCTGCTACCGTACGACTTTCCGCTCCCGCTTCCCGTCTTCCTTCCATCGATGAGTACATACCGCATGATTCGACGAGTGTCTTGCCCTGCGGCACCTTGGGCTTGGGACCTACGGGCGCGGACTCATCCCGCTCCCTGCACTACGCACATTCAACGCTCTTTCAAGACGTCATGAAAACCACAAGTAGCCTGGCAGAGGCTCTGCAGGCGGTTCTCATGGTCACACAGCAAATGGAGTACTATGAGTACGTCCCTCAATTTCGAGGTATGTGGAGATTGCCGGCCTCATACGTCATGGCCGAAGAGAAAGTCATCCCCGTTCAATGGCTAGGGTTCAGTGTTGTCGTCTCCATGATCGCGGTCCATTTCCTTCTGATGATTACGACGACTGTGCTTTTTCTCATGTTCACGAAAGCAAGTTGGATAGGAAATGTATGGATGTCATTGACCCAACTTGTCTCGGCTGAGACTGACGATATTATCCAGAAGTCTACCTATAGGGATGATGGTGAGGTTAAAAAGCTTACGAAGACACGAAACACGTCGGGGTATGGGCTAAGAGAGCGGGTGAAAGTAAGGAAGAATGAGATGAATTAAAGGCATGAGATTACTTCTTTTTAAGCAACACTGTTATCTAATGTTGTGGTTTGACACTGGAATCTAATCATTGAATCACAAAATCGAAGTCTATCAGTCCATTCAAAAGTATTAAGGCCTGAATAGCACCACGCCATTCTCCGCACCCACTTTCTAGCTGAGGCCCGTCGAAAATTTAGACAACGTGGTTGGCTTTCCTTCTTTTGTATCATGTGAGGGAGTTGAGCTGCGCATCACTCCGTTCTTGGTTTGAAAACTCCAAATCAGTTTTCTTCCATTTCTATGACGGTATGGGGTCCTACTTGCCATTCACCTTGACAGCCAATTCCGAAGAGAATATCAGATGATCTTGGGCAAATGATGGTCTTTTGTCATTCTTCTTTCCTAGTCGTGACACCTGAAAGCCCACAAGCTCGTATGAGTTGAGAGCTCTGGGTATTGCTATTTTCGAGCCGCACCTCAGTACACCGAAAAGCGAAAATGCCGAATGCAGTGGTTTGCACAAAACTCGACTGATCTGCGAGCAGTCCTTGTGGAATCATTCTCTTCTATCTATCCTTTGAAACGACTGGATAAGGGGAAGCCCCAAACATCATCACATGATGGAAGCCAAAACTACGTCCCGTACTAACAAATCTCTTTCACCAGCTCTCGAGCCCGCCCTGTTCAGGCCGCGCTCACACTCCGTCAACCACATGCAAGGTAGAGTCGTTTTTATCCTTGGCGTTCATCGCAATCTCTCCCCCAAACCCCCTAAAGTGAATCAATCACACATCGGTACACCCACAAACTGCAAGAACCCATCAATCCCCGTCAGGACATCGCAGTCCGCATCACAAGGACCGTCCTTCCTCCCGCCGTTCGGATCGTAAGCATCCGTCTCGCCCTCGTACGTTTCCCCGTCGATCTCGAGCCCGATCTTACAGCCCGACACTGCCTTGGGATCTGTACCGATCTTGACCAGGTTCGCGTCTTTGCCGCAGATTTTGAAGCCCCTGGGGAGACCTTCGCACAGCTCGTCGACTTGCGTGCCGAACTTGTGGGATTTGTCGTCGTCGCAGGGAGCTCCGGCGGCGAAGACCATGGCTTGTCCCTGGTCGATCCTGGAGGGTTTGTAGGTGCCAGCTAGGCAGACGTTGCCCGCTTGGGTGGCCGCAAAAAAGGCAGAGAGGATGATGAGGACTGCGGACTTCATGATGAACGATTGGATGTCGATCAATTGGTAATAGGTTCTTAGAGTGCTTTCTTGCTTTGAATTAGGGTGGATTGCAACTTGTGAAGCAGGCTCAGAGCTCAGCCTTTATAGTGTCCATCTTGACCAGTGTCAAGAAGCCTCACACAGCACCCAGCCAGGAACGCCTTGTACTCAATAGGGATCGCTGACACAGGATACTTCCAATTTACATCGTATCAGTGTGGTCGAAGGTAAGCTTACTCGGCATCACAGCGGCTGTGTTTGTCTCAGTGTCCCCTAGCCAAGGCAGAATAGAAACGAGGCATCGACTCGTGAGTTATAGGCAGCGATAACGATGTATTCATTCTGTAAGACCCAGATTCAGGCTGTGTAGCATGCGGATATGATGTCCAAAGCTTCTGTTGTCAACCTACCGCTTGAGTCTCATTAAGTACTAAGCGCTGTAAGTTCTTGTGTGGCACTAAGTGTTATCAAGTATCTATTAGTGACATATGTTATTGCAAAGCCTTGAACGCTGATTGAGACGTCACGCTGTTGTCTTGCTATCGCTGGACTCAAGCTCATCATCCTTGATGCATAGATCTTAGTTGTGCAAGCTCACAATACATGTGGTAGAAAATCGCAATCGCGAACATAACGAGTAAGATCGATAAGAAAACAAGTTCCCCAATACCTTTTGGTTGAACGGGGACCGATTAATACTTTTTTTGCTGGATTTTCTTTATAAAAAATAAAAAAAACGTTTGTGCTCAGCAAGGGGCAATCACCGAGGCCTAGGATATCAAAAGCGACAACTGAAATAGTTCGACCGGAAGCTTGATCTCATTTCGTAAAGCCACATTGTAAATAGAGTAACACGAATGTATCGTGCGCAAGTTTCACGGCTTGAATACTGTCGTAATCATCATCGTACGCTAGGCAGTGTTAAAGGGGCGTGTTCGCCTTTGGGTCGCCTCAGATCTCGTAGCTTCGCCTTGTGCATGGCACTCACAGTCTATAGGACAAAAGTCCGATTTGTAGATTCAATTGATTTCACAGACCAAAACTGACATTCTCAGCATGGAGTCATCCTTCCTGCGACGATGTCGCAGGGGTTCCTGGTTTCTTATGGCCTGCGAAGTATCAATGGAACGATCCCAAAAAAAATCGATTTTGGTGGACTAACACATGTCTCACGTTTAAAAAATGACAGCTTAGGGCACTGAATGATGTAAAACGGTTTGTTGCTAAGACTACCTGGTACAAAGCTGCGAAAAATAAACTACTCAAAAATCAATCCCCCTCCGTGATATAACTAAATTACTGAAAATCATAAAACCGTTTCACCCACACAAAAAAGTTCTAATTCGTCTCTTCAAGACATGGTCTACTCGATGTCGACCTTGTGGATCTCAGTCCACTCCTTCTCAAGCTTGGGGACAGTGACGACGAGAACGCCATCTTCCATCTTCGCCGTGATGGAGAGTCCGTCAATTTCCTCCCTCTCGGAGCCGGTTGGGGGAAGAGGGACAGAGCGACTGAACATGCCCACTCTGCGCTCGCCCGATGCCATGTTAGCGAGGAAGTCCTCGTCGCCGGGGCGGTAAACGACGCCCGCAACGCGAAGCTCTCCCTTGTCGGCATCCCAATCGACGCCGATGTCCTCCTTCTTGGCGCCAGGGAGAGCAAAGTGCAAGACGTACGCCTTCTCAGTGACGAAGATGTCTACGGGCGGAGTGAAAGAGGACTCGTCGTTGTCGCCAGTGACGTCGGGGCCGCTGCGGGCGCCGGCTGGGTTGTTGAGGCCGCCAAAGCGGGACACCCAGTCACGAATGTTTTGAGCGAGAGGGTGACCGGCGAACTGGTTCAGGAAGTTGGGGAAGTCGAAGCCTGGAGGAGGCGGGGGCGGGGGAGGATGGCCGCCGTAGGGTGGGGGCGGGGGAGGACCGGCGCCGAAGGGGGGCGGAGGCGTGTGTGGGCCCCGGGGGCCGTGGCGTCTGCTGTGGCGCGAGTGCTCACCACGGCCGAAGTGTCCTTGACGACGTCCTGGGCCTTGGGGGCGGTCGTACTCGCGTGCACCCTCTTCGGGGCTGTCGCGCATGGTATCGGGAGAGTCGTCCTTTTCCTTGTCCGAGATCTCTACGTCTTCAACGTCGCGCATGACATCCTCGGCCATGTCCTCGCCTTCGTTTCCGCTGTGTCGATGATTGTGTCGACCGGGACGACCGTGGCTGCCGTGGCGACCACCGCCGCGGCGATGGCCGGGTCCTCCGCGTCTGGGTTCGCCCCAGCCGCCGTAGGCTCCCCAAGCGGGACCGCCAAAGGTGAACTCAGCGCTATGGAAGGGAAAACCGTTGGCCCATGGGCCCGCAGAGTGATCGACACCGGCTCCGGCGTGGAAGTTGGGGTCGAGTGAGTGAACCCAGTTCCAGAACGCCTGGGGGCCGCCAGGACGGGGGAAGGGGTTGTTATTGCCGTTTGGGCCTGCCCAAGACATAATTGCTGTCGCTTGGTGATATCGGTTTGATTTGGTATGGGAGTTGGGTGTAAGTAAGAATAGAGGTGTTGATTGGTATCGTAAAGCTACTGAAGCTGCGGATGGACACTTTTTTTGGAGATCAGACTGACGGATCTCGTGTTATATATGCTGCACATTGGATGGACTGTGAGGCAGAAGCACGCGTAAACCTCCGTCTGATATCGGCATGATGGAGGGCAAAAGCACTTGCGACGCCGAAATGAACCAGTCAGACGTACGTACACTACACCAGCAGTTACCTTATCGAACGGATCAGAAAGGTTTCGAATGATGGACATGGCAGCTAGTGGTAGCAGCTGGCGCGTGGGGGCACGCTCTTGTGGGTGGACGTGTGTGCTAGTCGTACCTTATAGGTGGAGATGGGTTCGATTCCTATAAGGTACGACTAGCACACACATGGGAGGCACGATATTGCCACGCGTCCAGAGGAGGGGGTTCAGCTCATTGGACGGAGACGGAGGGCGGGCGACCTCCTCACCGAGCTCCGACGTAAATGCATATTGCGAAGTACTAGCACATGGAAAATCAGCGTGGCGCCGGAGATCGAGTTGGGATGGCGTCGCAATGACTCTTAGAGATATCCCAGGCTTCGCCGCTGTTTGCCTGTTGTTATTATTTCGGTCGTCAAGATATTACGCAGTCCGGGTTCTTTAGGAGCACGACCAAGCGGGAACAGAGAGATTGGGGGAAGACCAATTTTCGAGGCCGAATGTTACAAGGACAACGCTGTTGCTGAGAGTAGCTTCGTCTGGTGCCTTTTTGCCACCTATTTCCAGCCACATGGGGATAATTACACTTTCTCACATAAATTTAACCCATGTCATTGCTCGATCGCAGTACTATGCACAAGTATCTTGCTTGGTCCCGGTACCGCTGGGACCGCTGAAGTTGCGTGCGCCACAGCGACACTCTGGTGGCTCGCCACTGACATGGATGGGAACACTGAGGCCTCAATTACCTACCTACCCACGAAAGGTCTAGTTGGCTACGTGGACTTTGTCGCAAGGCGTGAAGTGTGAGTCATAAGCTTCGAATGTCACCGAGAATGAGTCGTTTTCGGAATAAGGCCCGGAATGTTGTTGCAACAAAATCCAATGCTCAGGTTTTTGCCGAGGAAGAGAATAATTTGAATTACAATAAACCAACAACTCCGGCGCTGGCCAGTGACATTTCGTCCTGACAACGACGCCTGAAGCTTGGGCCATTCGATGATGAGGTAACTGGCCGACGGAGCTTTGACCACCCGTCATTCGGTCTCGGGCCTTGGGCAGTCCCGCTTCCATGTCTGTGCTCCGGGTGCTCCTCGGGGATTTCTTCCCTCACATTTTGATTTCGCGATATGGATTTCGTTTTAGGGATCCCACCCCTTGTTTTATCTGGCGACACATTCAGGCTATGTGAGGTGTCTTTCCAATTACAAGATGTTGCTCCCGCATAACAGCACTTTCACCCAGGCCCCGTGCCACAGTTTGCATTACGCCTCTATTGGCGCCTCTATCGAGTGATGGTTCACACCTCAAGAAATGCAGACGCGCGGGCACTTGATGTTTTCCCCCTTTCTTGGCGCATCTCGTCGACTCACCGGATCGGAGACCAGATGCCACGTCCGCCCATTTCCATCAAATCACCCTCATCTCGCTGTGCGCGCATTACGAAGTCGAGTGGCTCCGCTGTGACGCTCTAGGCTCTGTTGGAGGCTCAAGCCAAGCAATTCGCTTTCACGGGCAGGCGCTTGCAACTTGATAGTGAAGATGCCCATTTGCTGCTGACCGGTCTCTAAGCGCCCACGACTTGCAGCCAATCACCAAGCTTCGTTAGGCAAGATGCCACCATGCGGAGCTCCATACAGGCAGGGTTGGAAAAAATAGTACTAGTATTTAGTATTAGTAATAGTATAGTATAGTAATGCTAGTATAAGTCCACTCTCTAAATTACTAGTCTAGTATTAGTATACTAATAGTATACTAATTAGTATAAAATATATTATTTTTAGACTTTTTTTACTATTTTTAGAACTAAGTATTTAATAAACTTAAAACTCTTAGTAAATTCTAAGTAAATTATGATAAATTCTAAATAAATTATAAGTATATTTTAAAATATAATATATAGATATATATAGATATATTTATTATATATAGTAGGTTTAACTAAATATAGTATTAATTTATATATAATGAAATATACTATTATAAAGAGGGATAAGGACTTATAGTTACCTTTATAGTAATATTATATATTAAAGATAATAATGAAATAATATAATATATGATATAATACTAGCTTTACTTTTAAGATATAGTAGTAAAGACTAGTAATAAAAAATATAATATAAGTAAAAAAAGCTTATACTTTCTCTGCCTTTTTATTTATACTATATCTATATAATACATAATATATTATAATAAATATAAAGGTATAATAGTAGTATATATATAATAAATATAAATATGAGTTATAATATATTATATAAGAGTAATTATATTTATAGTAGTAAAGTAAAAGTATAAAGGTAGAAATAAAGCAAGCTTAAATACTTAGAGAGATATTCTAGAAGGTTCTATAGCTTACTAATACTTAACTATTAAACTTAACTTATATAGTATATTGATAAATATAAGAAGCTATAATATACTATATTACTATAAATAGTAACCTTAGAAGCTTCTAGAACCTTATAGAAAGTAGTAAAAAACTATAGCATCTTAATAATACTAGCTTATTAATACTATTTATTAACTATTTCTAAAGTCTTCTATAGGTTTCTACTATTTTCTATTATATTATTAATCTTATTAAAGATTAATAATATAATAGAAAGTAGTAGAAATATATATATTACAGGCTACGCCCGGGTTAAGCTTACCTAGGCTTCTGCCTAGGTTTACTACCTTAAGGAGCTACCTAGGGCCTACCCGGGGCCTACCTAGTTATTCCCTATAGATTAGTAAAATCTCTACTAGAGAGGAAAACTTCCCCTTTCCCTCTTTAGCTTAAATAAATAGTATTATAGCGACCTCTTATTAAATAAACTTAGGTCTAACCCCTTATATATTTAAGCTTATTATTATAATAATAATAATAGGTTAAGCGCTACTCCTTACTATTTAGTAAGATAGTTAATAATAATATAGCTAAAACTTAAGATAAGCTATTATAAGCTAATTTAGTAGTAGTAATAAAGTCCCTCTAGTAATAGTTATAGGAGGTTAAGCAGGGGAATAGCTAACGTATAGCTATATAGACCCCTATAAATACTATTAGTAAAGCACTAGTAATACCTAGTATAATATACTAGAAGCTACTACCCCTACCCCCGAAGTTTTTAAGTAAGTAAAAGGAATATATTACCTATATATAATAAATAAGGTATAAGATTACTATAAATAGGGCGTTCTATATTATAGATATAGAGATATAATACCTTATTAACTCCTATTTAGATATTATAGCCTAGTAAGTAGTCTCTACTTTCTATAGAGCTAGGGGGAGCGGGGGGAAATATAACCCTAAGGACTTTATAGCCTACCTAAACTAGATATATAAGGACCTAAATATCTAGTTATAAGCTATAGCCTAATTATAAACCCTCTAGTAAAAAGAGAATAAATCCCTAGTAACTTTCCTACTAAGATTTAAGTAGATACTAGTTAATATAAGTAGTATAAACTAGCCTAGCTAAGTCTAGATCTTACTTCTAGAGGCCTCCCTTACCCCTAAGCTAAGGGATTAGCTAATTATTATTAACTTACTAGCTAATTATAATAGCTAGCTCTTAAAGGTCTAGAGTATTATATAAAAAGTAGAGCGCTAGAAAGTTACTAGTAACTACCTAGTAACTTACTAGAGACCTACTACTAAGGATACTAAGGGGGATACCTATATAACTAGAGCTATATATATCTTATAAGTTAAGGAAGTAAGACGCTATAACTACTAAAACTCTAGATCCTCCTTAGATACCTCCCTAGTATAATACTAATAACCTTAGAAGGGTATAAGGGACCCTTATATCTATTATACTTATAGAGCTAGAGGTTATATTACCTAGTACTACCCTAATAAGGAGGACTAGCTACTTAGGGTTATAAAAATAAAGACCTTAAAAAAGAAATAATATATTATAAGGTTATAAATAACTACTAAGTAATAACTAACTCCTTAGAAAAAGATAAGGAGTTAGAAAAAAACTAACTCTAGAGCGAAATTAGGCCCTAGAGCTTACTAAAGAGGAGATATTAAGTTAGGAAGAATATAAATAAGAATAACTAGCTAATAATAAGCTTATTATTATTTAAGTTAGAGTTAATAGAAGATATCTAGCTTATACCCTAGTAAATACTAGGAGTAATACTTATATAATAATTAACCTTTCCCTAGCTTAATACCTCTACCTTTTATATATTAAAAAGAAACGCTAACTTATAAGAGGGTATATACTTAGCGGACTATTACTAAGTAATATATTAGGTATAGTAGCGTTTAACTTAGAAATAAGTAGCTATACCTAGCGTATCTTTATATATATAGTTAATAGCCTAGACCCTAATATCCTCTTAGAGCGCCCTTAGATAGAATAGAGCTAGGTTATTTATAACGCTATAGCTTACTAAGTATACTATAGGAGGGAATAAGTTAGGCTATACCTAAAGGACTAAGAAGAAACTCCCCTTATAAAGGAAATAAGAGCTATAAGGTTCCTTAATATACCCTCGTTCTCTATAATTTACTAATACCTAGTAAGATAATAGGGTAAGTACTAGAAGGGTATAGAAGAGGTACTAGTATAAGCTATTAGCTTATCTAATATTAAGAAAGCTTTAAACCTAAGACTAAAAGAGGATTAATAATACTATTTACTAAACTAGGTCTTAAGGGAGTTTCCTAACCTATTTAATGTAAGGAACAATAGCGGGTGCAGGATGCAGAGCCAACGCTATCGGCAAAACATCGGCGAATTAGCGGTGAACATGCATACTCTTAAGAAAACTCTGCAAGCTAGAGACTTAGAAGGTTAAGCAATAGTTCAATATAACTACGCATACCTACGTTTTAGCATTCTAGCCTTTCCTAGTTTAGGCCTATAGCTATACTCTTACATTTAACTCTAATAAGGCTTACTTACTACCCCCTAAGTAACTAGGAGTAAACTACTAGATTAACCTTATATTAGGACTAGATAGGAGGGAGCTACTACTCCCCTAGGGCCTCCTTTATAATATATTAAGAGAAGAGCTACTAATATTAAAAAAAACCCTATAAGACCTCCTAGATAAGGGGTTTATTAAGGCTAGTAGCTTACTTACTAGAGTATTAGTACTCTTTATAAGGAAGCTAGGTAGGGGAATTCGCTTTTATATTAACTATAAAGCCCTTAATATAATTATAAAAAAAGACTACTACCCCCTCTTATTAATCTCTAAGATACTACGCTAAGTAAGTATAGCTAAGTAGTATACTAAGCTAGATATAATAATAGCTTTCTATAAGTTAAGAGTAGTAGAGGAGTACTAAGAGAGAACTACTTCCTATACCTAGTATAGGTTATTTAAGTAGGTAGTTTACTTATTTAGCTTAATTAGTATCCCTACTAGCTTCTAGCGATATATTAATAATACCCTATAGGACCTCTTTAATAACTTTATTACTACTTATATAAATAATATATTAATTTACTCTAATAGAACGAGGGAAGACTTTAAGAGGAAGGTTTAGGAGGTCCTCTAGAGGCTAGTAAATATAGGCTTAAACCTTAACCCTATAAAGTATAAATTCTTAATTAAGAGGGTTAAATATATAGGGTTTATTATAATAATAGGAGAGGGTCTCTCTTATAATCCTAAGAAACTCTAGGTAATTATAAAGTAATTACCCCCTACCTCCCTAAAGGGGGTCTAGAGCTTCCTAGGGTTTATAAACTATTATAATATATTTATACTAAAATATAGGGATATTATTAAACTACTTATACTACTTACTAGAAAGAATATAACGTTCTAATAGGGAGATAATTAAGAATAAGCTTTTTTATAGCTTAAGTAGCTTTTTAATACCTAGCTAGTACTCTACTAATTTAATCTAGAAAATAAGACTATTATTAAAACTAATTATTTAGGATTTATATTAAGAGGGGTGCTCTTATAAGTTAACCTAGAGAGTACTTAGTATCCTATAGCATTCTACTTATAGAAGCTCTTACCTATAGAGTATAACTACCCTATTTATAATAAGGAGCTCCTAGTAGTCCTTTCTTACTTATATATATAGAGGGCGGAGCTATATAATATAACTACTTTTAAGGTAATAACTAACTACTAGGGGCTTAAATATTTTATAAAGAAGTAGCGCCTTATAAAGCGCTAGAGCTAGTAAGTAGAGGAGCTATCTTAGTATAATTTTACTATTAAATACCGCCCTAGTAAGGAAGTAATAGCCCCTAATACCCTCTCTTAGAGGGAGTAGGATATACTATATAGGTAGGATAACGAGTAGAAGTAGGGGAGGGTTTTATAACTAATACTAAACTATATCTATCCCTATAGGGACTTTATAATTAGCCCCCTAGTAAGGAGAAGTTAGAAGGGCTATATTAATATCCTAGATACTATAGTCTTTAATAATAACCCTAAACTATAAGCGCTATAGCTAGAAACTATAAAAAAGGATATAATATATAAGGCTATATATTATATAGTTACTTACTAGCTTTAGAGCTTTCTATTAGATATAAAAGCTAAGGTTTAAATTAATAAGTATAATATTAATAGTTAGGGGAGATTAATATTTAGGGGGAGGCTATAGGTACTTAGTAGGGAGGATAATAATAACCTACTAGGGGAGCTCTATATAAAGATTATCTAATAGAGCTATAACTTAAGTATAACTACTTACTTAAGCTATAATAGCACGCTAGAAATAGTAAGCTAGTAGTTCTATTAGCTAGGATAATTATAGATAGTATAGAGATTTATAAGGAACTATAATATCTATAGAGGGATATATATCTAGAGGTAGGCTAAGAGGGGCTTCCTAAAGCCCTTATTAATACCTACCTAGTTATACTTAGACCTCTTAATAGACTTTATTATAAACTTACTACTTATAAAGGATAATACTAGCTAATACTTATAAGTTATAATAAATAGGCTAAGTAAGTTAGTAATACTAGAGGAGATAAGTATTATAGAGGTAGAAGCTTATACTTACTAGTTTCTTACCTCCTACTTCTAGTTTTATAGGTTCCTATATACTATTATTAGTAATTAAGGGTCTAACTAAGTAAGCTACTTCTAAGCTAAATTCTACTACTTTATTAATATAAGGAGGCTATTAAGTACTATATACTACCTATAGACTAATAGTAATACTAAGAGGTAGAACTAGGAGATATAAGCTATCCTATATATATTTATAACCTAGGTATAAGATAACTAGGGGTAGCTCCTACCTACTACCTAGCTAGCGCTTTATAATAGAGTTAGTAATATAACTAGGCTCTTGCTATTCTTCTTAGAATATAGGTACTATATTAACTCTATACCTATAATAGATAATATAATAGAAAAAGCCCCCTCTAGGGATATAATAGCTACCCTCTTAGTAATAAGACTATAAGAAGTAATAAACTTTATCTAAGTAAGTATTATAGCTACTTAATAATATAGCGAGGAGAATATAAACTAATATAGAACGCCTATAGAGGAGTACTAGGTAGGTAATAAGGTTTAGCTTTTAATAACTAATTATAAAAGCCCTAAGCCTAGTAAGAAGCTATTATAGTTATATTATAAATATACTATAGTTAGAGTCTTAAGTCTATATATTATTAAGTTAGATATACCTAGTAATATCTACCTAAGGTTCTATATAGACCTCCTCTAGAGGGTACTAGAGGACCCCTTACTTATATAGATAAGAATAGACCCTAAGCTATTACTAATTATAGCTAATAATAGCGAATTCGAGTAGTATATAGAGGAGATATATATAATATAATAAAAAGTAGTTAGGTAAGGGCGGAGGCGTGAGGTCCTAGTTAAGTAGGAGGGGTATATAGAGCCTACCTAGGAGCTTATAGAGGCTATTATAGAGATTGCTATAGTAGATAGGTATAAAGCCCTATTGATACGGTCCACGTAGTGGGCGAAAATTATAGGTGAAAATTCTATGAATTTCAAAGGTTTTTTCCTTAAAGGTGATAAGCCCTTTTATAAGGGTTAACGCGTTTAGGTATATTTAATATATTAAATATATTAGATACCCTTAAGCGGGATAACTACGCTAAGCGCGTTTAGTATTAATTACCTATATAAGAAGAAAAAGGCATTAACTATAATACGTAGTATGAAATTTGATTTATACTTCTTATTATAGTAATATACTAGTGAGTAGAGCTATGCTATTATATATAAGTAACTATATATAACCTTATTTCCTTTCTATTCTATATATTTTATTATATCCTGCTTTAGGCTAAGGGAGTCTTAGGCGTAGTATTAGTTATTTTTAAGAGGTTAGGGTAGTCCTTATCCTTATTATTAATAATCTCTTTAGTTATAACTAGGAGTTAGTTAATATTAATACTATAAGTAGTAGCTAGTTAGGTATTATCCTTATATTACTCTAGGAATAGGTAGTAAGATTTATTACTAACCTTAGGGTATATCTTAGTAACGCTATTATCTTTAATTATAGCGATTAAGGTAGCGAGGGAGGTGATATTAGTATAAAGGCCTTAAAGGTTAGTAGCGTATTTATACTAAATGTTAGCTATATCTATAGACTTAGGGTTACTAAGGTCTAAAAGAGTATAGATAGCACTTAAGTCGTTACTATTAACTATAGCCTAACTAATATAAGTATTATCTTTAGTATATATACTAGGAAACTTATATTATAGTATTTACTTAATAATAAAGAATAGTAATATAGCGCTAAACTCCAGGTTACTTATAATTTATTTAGTTAGAAACGAGTTAAGAGCGTGGATATATATATATAGATTAAGGATAATTAAGCTATTCTAGATAAGTATATATAGGGTAAGGCGTTTAGCGCAGCAAGTAGTAATAAAGTTAGTAGTATTAAAGAAATAGAGGTACTAAAGGTATATATTAATTACCTCCTAAGTAGTTAGGAACTTTATATAGGAATAAGTAAGGCAATAGAGGCTAGCGATATAAGTATAGGATTACTAGTTTATAATAACGATCTTCTTAATACTAGTAATAGTATTAGGCGTCTTAGCGGAGCTAGGCGTATTAATAGCGTTAAAGGGGCTAATATTAGAGGAAGGATTAATATTAGAGCGATCCTCTAGGCTAGTAGCTAATACTATATACTTAGTAGATAACCTAGTAATAAGGTATTATTCTAGGCTAAGGAAGCCTAGGCTCTCTTACGTTAGTCCCTAGGGAATAATTACTATAATAAACTTAAACTTATTAGTAGCTAATTTAATAAATTAGCCTAGGTTAAGGGTAATAGCGCTAGTATTAGTAATATAACCCTTAGAGAGCGCTGCGGTTAGGGCGATCTAGGTCTCCTTATATCTATTAAGTAGCATAGTAATATAGCTAATATATTTATTATAAGCTTATATTCCCTCGATAGCTTTAATAGTATCTATTATATTAGGGGTACTAATACTAGTAGCTTACTTCTTAGGAGTAGCTATCTTATTAGTCTTATTCTAAGTAATAAGAGTTAATCTAATACTAGTTATAATAATATTAGTTAATAGTTAAGGTTTAACGTGTTTAGTAGCGTTAGTAGCTTAGTTAGATTAGCTAGTATTAAGGGATAGTTTAGGCTAATTAGTATAAATAGTTTTATTAGCTTAGTTATATTTAATAGTAATAGGTTTATTATCTCTACTTAAGGCTTCTCTAGAATTAATAGAAATAGGCGTACTAGTAATATTAATAATATAGTATAGGTTATATTTAAGGGAGTTCTATATAGCGTTATAGAGGAATAGCTACTTAATATTTAAGATAGTATTAGGGAATTAGTAATAGAACTTAATTTAGTTTATAGATAGTAGTTAAGTAACTAAGTAAGTATTAGTACCTAGGTAGATAATAAATAGGGTACTAGAAATATTATAACTAGTTCTATAATATTAGGTCTCTTAGTTAAGGGCGTGCTTAAAGATTTCTTAGTTATAAATATAATATCTAGGCTTATTACGAGGGATCTTAACGTTAGGTAAGTAGTAGCAAATATAGTTAAGAGTAATATACTTAGCGTCTTTATATTTAGAGCGTTATCTATTTATAGTAAAGTAATACCTAGGTATATATAATATAGGTTACTCTAGTAGCGCTAAGCGTATAATAACGTAGAGCGTTAGTAAGATTCCTCGATATCTTAATAAGGATAATAATAATAAAGGGAGATATATAAGTATAATAATAGTATAGTAATAGGGTTAAAGGCGTTAACGCTCTTTAGCGAAATATATATATAGAGGAAAAATACGCTTAATACTAAGAAGGTAAAGGTAGTAGTAATAACTAGTAGGGTTACCTAGTAATATAAATTTGGTTTATATATATATATACTTAAGCGCTAATTTTTCTTATTAGTTAAGTAAGAGTAGGGGTTAATCTTCTAGCGAGGAGGGCGGTTATATTTATAAAGGTTCTTATAGTGCTAAGGGTAGAAGGAGTTTAAGAGGGAAGGTATAATAAGCGTAGTTATCTTTATTAATAGGATAGATATAAATATTGCTATTATTAGGATAAAGTTCTTAGATGCGCTAAGCGCGCTAAATATCTTTATTTTATAATAAGGCCTTAGTTATAATACTCTTTATAGTCTATTTATCTATTTAAGGCGCTTTAAGCGGCGCGTTCCTTATTTATAATATATATTATATTATTCCCCTAGGTTCTTATAAGGCTTTCCTCTTAAGCACCTTAGTAGTCTTTTACTAGGCTCTAATACTAGTTTAATACCCTATTAGATAGGTCTTTAAGCTTATACTTATCTATAGAGCTATTCTATCTCTTATTCCTTACTTTTAAATATAGTAATACGTTTATCTGCGTTTATAGTATTTTTATCTATCTAAATAATATATATTAGTAAGTAACCTTTCTATTTAACTAGATATTATACCTTTTCTCGCATAAGGGTTTGCTTTTTAAGAATACTTTTAATCTTAAAATACTTATATATTTTAAGCTAATAAATATTATTATCTTCCTTAATATTAACTAGCCCTTAGTAGTTATCTTAATAGTTAAATAGGTTATTACTAGGGGCTAGTACTAGTATAAGTTAGATAATAGATATAACTAGGTAAATATTTATATTAGGTAGAATATTAAGGCGGTATACTAACTTATTAATACGTTTAAGAACCTTAAATAGGATATACTAGTAGCTATACTTTAGGTTTAGTTATTCTAGTAGATAATATCCTAATCCTATCTTAAGGTATACCTAGTTGCTTAGCTTAAAGGTAATAAAATAATATTTTTTATTATACTATTCCTTTATATATAGCTAGGCTACTACGATTAAAATTTTTACTTCCTCCTAGAAGATTTTATAGTTTATTTTAGGGTTAGTATTACCTAAGATATTTAACGCGTTATTAGTATTTTTATTATATAGGATTTAGTTTAGTAAATAACTAATAACTTATAAGTAGGCGTTATTAAGGTTATATTAAAGGCTTAGTAGTAATATTACCTAGTTATTATTAACGAGGTTAAGAAAGTAATAAATAGCTAGTTTAATAGTTTAATTTTTATATTCTAAAATACTATCGGTTTATAGATAATATATAGTTAAGAATCTTAATTTAGTGTATAATTCCGCCTATAGTATAGTTTAAAACTTTAAAAGGAACTTTTAGTTATAATTAGATATAATAGCTTTTAGTATTCCCTAGTTACTACGCTAGAGGTTATATAGAAGGAGGTATCCCTAGATCTTAGCGGTATATATTAAGTAACCTAGGATAAGGAGAGTTACTTTAGAGAACTTATTAGTTATAGTAAGTATTATATTAAGAAGTAGGAAGTTCTCTACTTCATAGCCTGAATACTATAAAGGTATTTCGGGAAGTCTAATAATAAAGTCTATAGTAATTATATAGAAGGGAATAGCTAGTATTAATATTAGCTATATTATACTAAGCGGTAGTTAATATTCTATATTTATTATTCTATATTATAGGTAGTTAGCTATATAATTATTATCTTATCGTTTAAAATATAGTATATAAAAGTATTTATTAATAGCTCTCTACGTCCGTTCCTTACTAAAGTAATAGTAGTTATTATAAGCTTCTTTAATAAGAGGCGTTACTAACTCTTTTAGGATATAGAGCCTTTATTTATTAGTATAGGGGTTAATATAGTAAAGAAGACTATTATATATAATAAAGTTAAGGTCTATATTGTCTGCCTTTTTATAGAGTATCTTATATACTTTACTCTAGGACTTAGAGTTAGTATATAATTTAATAAGCTTAGCCTTAAAGTCGTTATTAAGAAATACTTCTATTATAAAGTTAATACCTATTAGTATATTATCCTATATCTTATTAAGTTCCCTAACGTCTTTAATAGGGATTTCGATTATAAGTAAGCATAATAACGCGTCCGCTATAATATTTAATATCCTAGGGATATAATAATATACTAGGGAGAACTAGCTAAGATATTCTAATAATAATATAAGTTATAAGTTAGACCTTGTCTTATCCTCTAACTATAGCGATATTTATTTAATAATATTATATATTACTAAATAGTTAGTAAGTATTATTATAAGGTCTCGTTTAGATAAATATAGTATTAGCTAATACTTCTTTACTACTTATACTAGGTAAGCTACTTCGAGTTCAGTAAGCTAATACTTCTATTTAGCTTAGTTAAGGGCCTTACTAATATAGGTAATTAGGCGTATATTAGTATACTTAATTAGGTTATAAGGTTTCTATTTAATATAGTTAGCTAGCTAGAAGATTAGCGCGGAGTATTTATATTCTTTTAATAAGTTAAGCTATATAAATAACTACTTATTAGGGTTATAGTAGAATAAGGCGTTATCTGCTATTAAGGTATCCTTAATATTATTAAAGCTAGTTACTTCTTCTAGCATAGGTTTAAAACTTATTTTTTAATAGAAGAGCTTTCTTATAGTACCTTTATCCTTCTCTTAAGCTTAGGCTTAGGTAAGTAACGTAGTTTTATATTATTAGAGCGATTAAATATAATAACTATAGCGTAGTATTATATATTATAGAAACCTAGTTATACCTATCTAGTATTTAAGCTAGTAGAGGTTATAGGGGTACTTAATTTTCTTAATAGCGTTAATATAATCTTAAGTATTTAATAATCTAAAGGTGTTAATAGTAAAGCTAAGTAGCTTAATAGAAGGATATCTAATAAATAACTTCTTTACTAAAAGCGAGAGTCTAATATCTATAAAGAGTTTAAGAATTATATTAAGGTACTTAAGGTAGGTATTAAGGTCCTTTAAGGTAATAATAATATTATTAATAAACGCGTAGGTATATTCCTTATATAGTTATAGGAGTCTATCTATAATGCGTTAAGCGTAAGCAGGCGAATTATAGAATCCTATAAGTACTACCTTTAAACGTTCTTATCCCTAGTAGCTAATTATAATAAATCGATCTTAATATTCCTTCTTAATAAGAAATTAATAGAAGAAGGATTAAGCGTTAACTATAGTAATCTATAGTTTACTACGAAAGTATTTAATAATATCTTATTATAGTAATATAGGGTATATATTAGGGATAGTAGCTTTATTAAGAGCATATATGTCTATAACTATATAACCTTTATACTTACTATTTACGATTTGCTATATAGTAAATATAGGGGCTCTAAATAGTATAGGTCTAGAGTTACCCTATTTTATATAGTTTTAAGTATAGAGCTTATCTAAAGTTTTATTAATAAGGTTCTTATCTTCTTTATTAATATAATAAGGTTCTTATCTTCTTTATTAATATAATAAGGTTATTATCTAATATTTATATTCTGCTATCCTTTAATAAGTTTAACCTTAAGGTATTAATCTTCTAGAAGGTTAATTAGTCCTTAGTCCTTCTAGATAGCAGGGTAATACGAGATAACCTCTTTAAGGTGTTATATAGCTTTAGTATCTTAGTTATAGATATATATACCTTCCTTAGTAATAACTACTAGTAAGTTTTTAGGCTTAGTTATACCTATCTTACTATTTAGGTTAATATTCCCCTTATAGATATCTCTACTATTTAGCGTTATATTATTATTAGTTATACTATAGTTAGTAAGCGCTTCTTTACTAGTTAGGTTAGAGATTTCTACTTATTTATTAACTAATAGTTCTAGTAGCTAAGTAAGTATTATAAGCTTGCGATTAGAAAGGCTAAAAATAGCGTGATATATTAGGTCCTTATATAACGATATTAAAAAGGCTATTTATAGTTAATTACGAGTCTTTAGTTTAAGGTATCTATTAGACTTAAAGGGCGCTAGAGTTCTAAGCTTAGTGCCTCTTTTAATTTTTAATAGGTAAGGAGCGTTATTAATAATAGGAATAAGCAGTGAATTACTTATATATATATATATATATACCCTTCGTGCTTTAGGCTAAATAGAAGGGACTCTATTTTACTAATAGTATCTTAATTTAAATAGCGGAGCGATTATATAATATAATAGTTATATTTCTTATAGCGTATATATTATAAACTTTTAAAAGGACTTTTAAATAGATCTAAGAGGGGATTTAAATATTATTATAGGATATAATTTAGATATATAATTCTAAGTTTAGAACGTTAAGCCTATTAGATATATTAAAGTCTTACCCTATAAGTAGACTAGTATCTAAATATAAGATAAGCTATATACTTATATAGAGCTTAGTAGTTATTATATAGCCGTTTCGTTATTATCCTTATATAAGAATTATAAAAGTTACCTAGGTAATAGTCTTAAGGCTTCCTACGCCTTAGAGCTTAAATACCTTAGGTTCTCTTAAGAGGGTATAGAACTATTATAAGTAAGCTTTGCTTATAACTAAGTAGTCTACGCTAGTATTAATATAAACTATAATTAGTAGTCTATTATTATAGCCCTAGATAATAATCTTAGCGTATATATAGTAGTATAAACGTATAACTATATATTACTACGGCTTAATAGGACTAATAAGCGTTATATTTAGCTAAGGGGATAGAAGGGTCTAATATAAGAAGATACCCTCGAAGTTAGTATATAGCTTAGTATTATAAAGATAGGTTTCGCATAAGTAGATTCTAGGATCCTTAAGGAGCGAATTTTAAAAGGAGTTAATATTAAAAATAGGGTACTTATCCTTATATCTAGGGATATAACCTAGAGGGTATTCGTAGTAATAAGCAGGTTAAGTAACTAGGTTAATATACTTAGGATTATCTTCTTATTACTCTTAGTTATCCTCGTTATTAATACTAATAACTAAGTCTTCTTTATATAAGTCTAAATCCTCGCTAGCCTTAATATACTAGATATAGTTAAAGTTACCCTTATTTAATAAAGTATATGCTTCCTCTTCTGCTTGCTTATAACTAGTGCTCTTAGTTATATAGGCTAAAGGGTAACTAGGTAGTTAAGGATATTAAACGCATTAACCGGGCTATTTATATTAGTATTTAGGCCTTCGTTATTAGTTAAACTAAATTTCCTTATAAGTAGATAATAAGGGTTTAGTAGCTATATTAGTAGCTTGCTTTATAGGTCTTAATAGTAATAGGCTAGATATAATCTCTTTTAGGTTTATATAGTATAGGTAAATGGCCTCTAGCCACTGCATAGTGATTTTACCTGCTTAAGTGCAATAGACCTTCTAACTCCGCGCCTCCTGATAATATATAGCCTTCGGTCACGTGATCGTAACCTAATAACCTCCTAAGTTGCTAACTACCTTTCCTAACCATAGCCGCACTTATACGTGCTCTACTAGATAGCCTCACGATCTTTAACTTTATATTAATAATAACATAGTTTTTAATTATTTAAACTATAAAACTATCGACTTTTCCTCTTATATACTACCTGCGCTACTATTAAATACCGCCTCTATTACTACTTCGTCCGCTAGCTATGCTATTATTAGTAACGCTCTCTCTATTTAGTATAAGCTATACTTATTAACCCCTAAGGGGCCTAGGCTACCTCTACCTTAATAATATAGAGGACCTACTTAAAGAAGGGCTACTCTATAGGGTATATAATAACCTACCTAGCTTCTATTACTAAATCTACTTACTTAGCTATAATATAATAATAAGTATCCCCTCTAGGGGTATTAATAAGAGCCCTCTTAAGGGCTATATTAATAATATGCTCTCTATATATAATAGAGTAGTTAAAAAAGGAGCGGGTTTTATTAATTATATTAATACTAAACTCTCTAGTAAGCTCTCGCGTATTATTAGTATTAAAGGGCATACCTCGCGCAAGCTTAGCGTTTTTATATATAGGGTTTAGTACTAATATAGTTAAGGATTTATTATAGGTTAGATAAGGAAGAGGGAGAGGCATAAGGCCCTGCTTATAAAGCTTCTTATACTTCTAGCTATAAGAACCTCTTAGGAAAGACCTCTTTAGTTAAGGAGTTACCTCTTATATAATAGTATTTACCTTTAGTACCTTACTAGAAGGTCGACCTTTTAGGTTAAAAAGTTATCTTATATAGTAGCTTTTATAATACCTTATTAGAAGGTTTAGCGAGGGCGTTTCTAGGCTATAAGAGCCTTAGTAGCCCGTTTAGCTCTAATATAATTAGCCCTAGTGCGGCGCGTATCTGACTTTATGCGAGGGTTTGCTTATAAGTAGTAGGAATATATAGGGTTCCTATATTATTTTCCTTAACTAGTAGAGGGTATAAGTTAAAATACCTATATAGTATTTCCCGAATTATGCCTGCGAACTAGGTGAATTTATTATAGTCTTTTTGCAAAGGGGCTGCGGCGTAATTCCGAGCTTAATAGTATAGGTAATAAGTAGCTGCGGTGCGGCTTACTTTCGAGGTTTCTTTTAGTAATAATCGCGTTATAGAGGTTCCTATATAGGTCGCCTTAGTAGATAGGTAGACTAATACTTACTAGGATCTTTTAGTAACTATTTAATACTAGCTAGGGACTATTTTCTATAGGCTTGCGATAAACTTATTATAGTTTATATTACTAGTTAGCTAAGGAATACTAATAACTAGTTCTATATCTATCTTATTATAGGTAATAGTTAATACCTTAGATTCGCTCTCTTTAGTATCCTTATATAGTTAAATAACCTTAGTTATCTAGTATTAAATATTATATTGATTATATATATTATATAGAGTATACCTCTCCTTAGTTAAATATACTTTAGTAATTTTATATAATAAATAAAAACGTTTAAGTAATAACTCTTTCTAATAGTCTAGCTTATAATTAGGGTCCTTAAGTTCCGCTTTCTCGTTAAGTATTAGATTAATATAATACTAGTTTAAGGTATACCTTAGTAAGGTTTAATATAAGTTAAGGGTAGCTATAGCTAAGTTCTTATTATCTAACTTAATATATCTATTAATTATATTAATAAAACGATATATATTTTAGTAGATAGTCCTTGAACTACTATTAATATATATATCTTTAACTTTATTATTATATAGAGGCGGATCGAATAACCTAATTATATTAGTCTTAAATCGAGGAGTACTATATCTAGGTTCTATAGCTAATATTCTAATTATTACCCGTGCTACCCCTTTTTTATTTATAGAGAGAAGGAATATAAGAAAGTTATAGCTAACTAAGAACTTATTAGGGTTAGATAATAGTTTAATAGTATCTCTTAGCCTAGCTAGTAGTTAAGGGTATTAATTATCTTAGCTATTACTATTACTATAGCTAGGGCTACCTCTTTTACTATTTTAGCCCTTAGGGTTGCTATTATTACCTCTATTACTAGGATCTCTAGGTAATATAGGTAGTAGTAGTAATAGAGGAGTATCTTCTATATATTTAATATTCTAATTATATCTTTTACTTTTATTAAAGTTTAATAGACTAGCTTCTAGTTCCTAAGCGCCTATCTTATTATAATACTTATCCTAGCTATAAGTACTAGGGTAACTCTATAAGTTGCTTATCTTAAGTATAGGAGAGCTATTTATTCCTTTTCCTTAGGTTAGGAATAAAGTACTTAATATATCTTTATTTCTTTTAAATAATATATAAAAGGTATTTAGGCTTAGTTCTAATATTAATATAATAGTTATATCCTTTAATATAAGTTTAAGAGGTAGGAGTTATAAACTATTTATAAAACTTTATCTAAACTTATAATATTCCTCTAGAGTTAATAGGAGTACTAAGAAAGCTTTAAGGATTATTATTATATTAAGTTTAGATATAGGTTTTAAGATATCTAGCTTATTTATAGCTTTAGCTCTTAGGGTCTTATAGTCTCCACTCTCTTTATCCTCTTTAAAAGGGAGTATTAGGTCTAGAGTCTAGCCTTATTTAGTTTCTATTTTAATATATTAATTATAATAAGGGAGATTAAAGTAATATTACTACCTAATAGTATTAGTAAATAATTATAAGTTAGTTATCTATATCTATAGGACCTTATTTTAAATATATTAAGTAGTTTTATATACTTCCCTATATAATATTAACTTTTAAATATATCTATAGTAATTTATTAAATATTATTTAAAGTTCTTATAAATAATAGCTATAATACTTACTTTTATTACTAACTTAAGAAAGGTATACTTAGTTAGGGTAAGTAGCGCGTAGAACTTATCTAGGTATTACTTAAGCGTTATTATAAAGTTTATAATAGTTAAATAGTTAATAGGTTCTAGAAAGTTAGACTTAAGACCTTCTTTAACCTTATAATTAGAAAATAGCTTATAGGGTATTATTATTAGAGGTTTATTATCTTAGTAAGACGTTCCTTAGTTAAGGAAATCTTTAAGGTTTAATATCTCTTAGGGATATCTCTTAGTTAAGGGAAATAATAAAAGGTTAATATCTCTTATTAATATTTCCTAGTTAAGGGAAAGGGGGAGTTTAGAGGCTTTTAATACTATATAATACCTATAGGTATTAACTACTATAATACTACTTTATATAAACTTAATAGGGTTAGCTATTTATATAGTTAAGTGCCTTCCTTAATTATAAGGGATTTCCTTAGTTATAAGGGGATATAGCTAATTATTAAGGTCGTGCTATTAATTAATATAGTTTATATAGTAGGTGAAAATTATAGGTAAAAATTCTATAAATTTCAAAGATTTTTTCCTTAAAAGCGATAAGCCTTTTTATAAGGGTTAACGCGTTTAGGTACGTTTAACGCGTTAAATGCGTTGGACGCCCTTGAGCGGGATAACTGCGCTAAGCGCGTTCGGTATTACCTATATAAACTAGTTATAGATAATAATAGTAACCTAGCTTACGCCTAGGGGGGGACTAGCTAGGAGGGGGGATAGTATTATAAGCTATACCTAGGTTAAGCTTACCTAAGCTTCTACCTAGGTTTATTACCTTAAGGAGCTACCTAGGGCTTACTTAGGGCTTACCTAGTTATTCCCTATAGACTAGTAAAATCTCTACTAGAGAGGAAAACTTCCCCTTTTCCTCTTTAGCTTAAATAAATAGTATTATAGCAACCTCTTATTAAATAAACTCGGGTCTAACGCCCTTATAATATAGAAACTTAACTTTATTATAAAAGAAGCTTTACTCTCTTTAACTAACTTTCTTTTACTTCTTTTAAAATAAAGTTAACTTTAACTATATTACTACTTATTATAAATCTCTTTAAATACTTATTTATATTCTTATAAAAGAATATTCTTCTAAAATGGATTCTTTTATTATTAATTCCTCTAAAGGCCCTAGCCGCCCTACTAGCCCTACTTTAACTCAAACTACTACTATGAATACTATTAGTAGTAGTTAGGTTGAAAATAAATATAAAGACTCTTTATATAATAAGGAGGACTTTATATTACTTACTAGTAAAGCTAATATATTTAAAAATAAGCTATTTACTAGATCTCTCTTACTTATTAACTATAGGAAAGAGAGAGAAATAAAAAGAAAATGTACTTTATAGGTATATTGTATATTAATGTATAATTATATATATATTATATGATATTATATTAATTATCTCTGCACTAATGTATA
>JAVHLU010000547.1:0-54571 GCA_036785755.1 Colletotrichum ledebouriae | reverse complement strand
CCCTAATATATTATATAAATATATCTAGAAACCCTATTCTTCTGCCTTAATTTATAATATAAAGCCCTAAGTAGTCTGCGATTTCTATAAGGTTAAACTCTAGAGGTAGCTTTATTATAAAAAGGTAATAAGAGTATATAAACCTAGCTTTAGGGTAATATTCCTAGGCTTATTAAGAATATTTATTATAAAGGAGCGAGAAGTTAAACTTAGCTATAGCTATAACTATAGTATCTATTAGAATTCAGGACTATAGGATCTCCTTAATACTATTAAATTCTCTACTCCTCCTTACCTTATTATTATATTTAATTCTATACTTATAGCGCTTATAGATACTTAGGTTATTATATAAGTAACTCTCTTAAGTTTTATAGAAAAATTAATTAATATAAGGAGTACCTAGTATAGAGATATACTTAAAGTATAGTTTATAGATATAAATACTAGTTATAGGGTTCCTAGTAGTATAAGCCTGCTCTTTATAGTAGATATAGGGTATTATATTATAACTACCTTAGGATTAAATAAATAAACTATATATAGCTACTACGCGCTAAAAGACTTTTATCTCCTATAAGCTAATAAGGAAGGTAAGAGAGGTATAGATAAAGACTTAATAGTAGAATTCTCTAGACCCCTTAGTTACTCTAAATATTTATTTAAAGTCTTATTTACTAAGATAAGCCTTCTAGAAAGCTAGCTTTATTACCTTAGTAATCTTATTAGAGAATATCTATAGTATAAAGGCTACCTCTAAGTATTTATTACTAGGGATATTAAGTTAAAGCTAAATAAAGCTTATAGCTACCTAAGAATTATAATTCTTAGCTAGAGAGTATAGAGATATTAAAAAGAAGGGAAGGAATACCTAAAGTTAGTTATTAGAGTATTAAATAAAAAGAGGTATATTATTTTTCTTTATTTTAAGTATAGGGATATTAGAACTAAGGACCTAAAGGGTTATTACTAATAGGAGATAACGAGGGCGAGGTTAATTAGTATTTTTAATACTTAAGATAAGGAAGTTATAATTAGCTATAATAAGAAGATATAATTTAAAGATATAAGAAAGAAAGTATAAAGGGGTTAAATAAAGATTAAAATAGCTAGCTAAAAGTAGTTATTATAAGAGGAGAAGTTAATAATAGAGGATAGAGGAGAATATTTATTTAATTTATAACTAGGCTGCTCGTTTTAATAGCTATTACTAACTATTATTTCCTTTATTTTTTCCTTATATATAATTACCCTAATTTACTTTTCTATTTATTATAGATTTTTAATCCTAAGTTTATTTTATTTTATTAAAGCTAGAGAGGGTAAGGGAGGAGAGTTAATTATTCCTTTTATAGGCTACTAATAAATTACTATATTATTAAAGTAATTAATAGATATAAAAATATACTCCTTACCCCTCGAGCCCTCTAGTTTCTCTCTCCCTTATATATATATTATTTGCTTTTAAACTTAATTTATCTACTAATTATATAATAATAATTACTATACTATAGCTCCTCTTTTTCTTTAAATATTACTTCTATTTAGCTCTTTAGTTTATAAATTACTTATACTTTCCTCTTATTAACTTTTCTCCTAATATATTATAATAGGGAAAGTTATTTTTTATAATAATAAAGCGTTAGATATATAGATCTAGGAGTTAAGATCCTTAAACCTTCTTATCCTTAAAATTAAACTTTTAATAAAGCTTATACCTAATAAACTAAGTATAAGTAGGTTTTAGATATAGGGATAAAATAATAAAGATATCCTAAGCTTTAAACCTCTTAATAAGCTTAGTTACTAGCCTTAGCTAATTAAATATAATATATACCCTCTACTTAGGATAGATAATATCCCTAGTTAGATAGACCCTTTTAATATAATATTAAAATATATCTTTATTAAGTATTAGAATAAGACCTTAGAAGTAGTAGAGGAGATAATTCGCCCTTTATACTTATAATAAGTTATAGCTAGTATATTTAATACTATTAATATACTTAAAATAGTAACTCTAATATATACTAAGGATATCTTAGTAGTTACTTATTATATTATAAGGCCTAGTAAGCCTAGCTAACCGCTCTACTATAAGATAATTAGAGGTATAGTAGATAATTTTAAAGATAGAGATATAAGGGATACTATAATTACCTAAATTAAAGCTAAGTCCCCTAATATAATCCTTATTTATCTATAAGTACCTAAGTCTATTAAAGTAGTTATTATAAATCTACTAATTAACTTATAAGATAGGAGAAACTAGTTTTATAATAATTAGTAGTTAAGGAGAGGAGCTAAAGGATAACTATTAAGCTCGGAATTACGCCGCAGCCCCTTCGCAAAAAGACTATAACAAATTCACCCAGTTCGCAGGCACAATTCGGGAAACACTATACAGGCATTTTAACCCATACCCTCTACTAGTTAAGGAAAACAATATAGGAACCCTATACGTTCCTACTATTCGCAAGCAAACCCTCTAAACATCACCGCACAGAGTCAGACGCGCGCAAAGGATAACTATAAACTCTAATATTTACTACTAGGAGCTTTCTACTAAGATATAAAGCTAAGGAGGTTTTAATAAGATAACTATACCTAGTAGAGCTTTAATATATAGACCCTCTATTATAAGCATCTAGTTTCTATTTTATTAATTAGCTTAGGTTTTTAATATAAATTAGAAGCCTAATACCTCTAAAATAGCTTATTAAGATAAGATATTAAGCTTAGATTAATTATTTATTAAAAGCTTTTACTAATAAAATATTTCCTAAAGGATACTAGATCTAATTAAGAGTAAATAGAATTCTATATAATTAATACTTTAAATTAAGAGATAAAGATATAAAGAAAAGGATAGCTTAAGAAGATATTAAATATTAAATAGCTAAATATACCTTTTAATTTATAAACCTAGAGGTTTTCTCTTTAAATAGGATAGATATTAACCTACTAATACCTAAAGATACTAATTTATAAACTAATTTAATAGTTCTTATTAATTTAAAAGAGTTAGATAGAGAGGAAGGATTATTAAAAGAACTAAATATCTAGAATATAAAAAAAAAGAATAACTATAAGAAGTAAAAGAGGGATTATAACTTATAGTAACTAGCTAACTTTATAAAGTATCTTAATTACCCTAGGTCTATAAAACTATTTATAATACCCTACTTAGCCCCTATTACCCTAAGAGATATTATATTTAACCTTACTAATACCTTAGCGGGATTTAATACTATAAGACCTAAAGGAAACCTTATACTAAATAAAAATAAGCTTATACTAATAGTCTTATAATATATATAATAAAACTAAGAATCTATAAATTACTTAATAACTTAATATAGAAGAGGGTTATCTATTATAACTTTAGCCTAGGTAGAATATTTTTAGACCTTTATAATATATAAGGGAAGCTAATAAGATAAGAGGAGTTAGATAATTTAGAGGTTATAGCCCTTTTTATATTTATAATTAAGGGCTACCCTTATAATATCTATACCCTAATTTATAAACTAGCTTAGTAACTTAGGAAAGAAATTAATAAAGCTTTTATAAAGCTTAAAAGAGTAGAGGTAAAGAATCTTTAGGATATTACTAGGGCTTTCTTTCTACTAAACTATAGTAATTATTACTAGGCTGCGATCTTTATAGACTAGTTAACTAGCTACTACTTCTATTATAACCTTATATAGGACTAGAATAGTAATTAGTACTTTATTAAGGCTATATAGGACCTTACTATATAGTATTATAAGATAGGAGCCCCTCTATAACTCTAAAAGCTCCTATTAATTAATACCTATATAGTTAATTTAGTTTAGTAGAGGGATAGATTTATATATAGCCTCTAGTATATTAAATAGGCTAGAGCTCTAATCTAAGAAGGATTACTATCTCTACGTTTTAGTAGTATAACCTTAAGTAATAGCGTATTATTCTCTAACTTTAAAATCCCCTTAGTTATTTAATATATATTTATAATTACTATAGAGTTTTATAACTTAACTATTAATAGTAATATAGCTCTATAAGATACCCTATTAAGCTAAGAAGACTTTAAGAAAGCACCTTTCTTCCTTTTATACCCTCCTACCCCTTTACTTATTAATAATAATATAATAGACTTTAGAAATAATAATAATATTATACTATCTCTAATAATAGATATTTCTTAACTTATTTATAGATTATTAGTATTATCTAGGTCCGCTTTTTCTAAGATATAAGATAATAAGCTTAAATACCTTAGATATTAGCTTTAGTTATAAGTTTTATAGATACTAAGTCGTAGTATAACTATTAAGCTATAACTAAGAACTATACTTATAGATATATTATTATATCCTAAGAGGCCTAGTCCTTTAAATAAGTATAACTATAGCTATATAAACTATATTTAGTAGAGAGTTAACTAGTAGGATTAGATTAAGTAGAATATACCTAAGGGAGTATAGTATTATAACTTCTTATACCTAGTATAATAAGGTAAGTAGTTTTAGCTATACTAAGGATTAGAGTAGGATAAGGAGTATAATAAAGAGGAAGAGGTTATAAAGCTATTATTAAGATATAACTTATAATAGAAAATAGTTAAACCTAAGGGACCTTCTTAATAATAAGATTGCCTACTTAGAAGATATTATTAATAAATTAGATCTATAAATAGAGTTTATTTACTATTTCTATAAAGTAATTTTATTTATTTTTTAAAACTCTCCTTTATAATATTATAAAAAGTCTCGAGGGGATAATTAGAATAGGATAAGATAGACTTAGCTATATAACTTTTAGAAAACTCCCTTAGTATATAAACCTATTATAAGAAGACTATAGAGTAGAGCATAGAGGAGAGGAGCGTAGTAGACTTTAGTAAAGTATATATATTATTATAATTAATACCTTAATAATCCTATATCTCGTTTTTAAGTATTTTTCTTAGTAAATCTACGCCTAATTTAGATAATCTCTTTTAATTAGGTCTGCAAATTATATTATATATCTTTTAAGCTTACTCTTAATATTCTTACTTATTTATAAGTAGAGCTATATTATTTATTATCTTTCTAGTTCCTATCGGTTCTAGCCCTTTCTAATAGTAAGTTAATCGTTGTTACGAGGTCCTTAGTACTAATAAGGCCTAGGGAGCCTGCTTCTATAGTAGTAGTAATAGCTATAGTAGCTATAACTATAGCTTTAGATATAAAGCGACCTTAAGCGTCTCTTAGCTAATTAGCCCCTTATTAATAAACTATTCTACTAATATATAGTATATAGATTATTAGATATTATTTTCAATATATAAACTTAAGGTTAAATCTCCTTAAGTAGTAGGGATATTAGTTATATCTTAGCTAGAGTAACTAGGTAGAAGGGGAGTAGGAGTATAAATAATATCTAATTTAATTAGGTACCTAGGACCTAATAATCCTATTTAAAAGTAGTTATTATTATTATTATTAGTAGGGTAAAACTAAGGTCTTAGGCTTTATAATTATATCTAAGGTTAGATTTCTTATAATATAAAATACTTATAATAGGGGATTTACTAGGAAGAAATTTAATTAAAGTAGAAGGTAAAGGGGGGTTATATTATTATATAAAGAGCTAGGCTTTATAATAAAAATAATAGATAAAGATAAACTACTTAAAGTATATAAATAAATATCTCTCTATATATAAAGCTAGGTATAATATATCTAGAGAGAATAATTATATAGGCAGGGGTCTCTAGGGGAGAAGGTACCCTAGCAGGGGACCCACTCCACGTCACGTGACAGGTACCGTCGCTTCTACAATATCTTCCGCAGCCTCTTCTACCGCATGCTCTATCAATCCGGCGTACCAGAGCCACGGCAACTTCCCACGGACGACGATGTCGCGTACATCATGGACCGCTCCCTCGAGCCCGAGGCCCGGCCCCGCATCAAGGAGTGCTTTACACTTCTCCGTGAAGCACGTTTCACAGTCTGGGCGTTCACGGCGGGCGATGCCAAGCGAGTGGGAGGTTAATTCGAGAGCTGGCATTGAGATGCCCGCGGAGAACCTGCGGAGTTGCGATGCCGATGGTCTAAGAAAGCCGGACCCTAGGGCTTACAAGACCCAGTTGGACAGCTTCAATGGGGAGGAAGCCTGGTTTGCCGCGGCACATACGTGGGATGCATTAGCGGCCAAGGGGTGTGCGGGTTCAAGGGCGCGTGGTGCCGTGTATATGAGAAAGAGCCTTGCATCGATTTGTTTGGCGAGATGGACGTGATGGTCGATGGCCTGCCGGAAATGGCACGGAAGATCATAGCTGCCTCCGAGGGCCGGACATTATGAGTGTTCGGTTTCGCATTATTATATCACAGCCCATGAGGACCACATCACGAATTGTAATCCAGAACTATTGCAAGCAAATATCCGCGTCATTTTCCACATGCGATAAGCTGCACTTGTCCGATTGTCGATTGCATGCATATCCTTATCTCAGATTTGTTTGGGGCCGGCAAATTGCCGGTTCCGTGTCGTCCGTGCCAATACCCGGATCTGTGTCCGGTCTCGGACCCCAGCTGTGAAATTCCTCGCTTACGCCTGGGAGAAGCGCGCCGGACTCAACTCCGAAACCCTCCAGAGAGGATCGCGGCCTGATCGATGACAACTTCGGACAATGGCGGGCGACCGTGGCCAGCACGTCCGTCGTGGTCTTCACTTCAACCAGGCCAGGCTGTCCTTGTCTGGTATCTATTTTTCGCAATAACCTTGGTATTTCCTTATTCATAGCCACTTTGTGATAGGGCAGGAACAAATCGTATCGAAGTCGAAGTCCGGCTGTTGATCCGGTGAAGTCCTTGCAGCTGTGGTGATAAGCAAGTCCAACCAAAAGCCAACCAAAATCGCCATGACCAATGTCACCGCTGCTCAAAACTTACGATTCGGACCGCGGTCTCTAGCCCGTTAGTTCTTTGGCGAATTCTTCAGCGTGGCAGCTTGAGGGCAATCTTCCTACCTTGAGAACCATAAGTATACTATAACGTAATCATCTTCCATGCGGGCTTAACAGGCGCTGCGACGCAAATCGTGTCTACCCGCAAGTCATGACCATCTACTATGAAAGAGAACTCTGTTCGGGGGCGCCCTTCTGTGGTGGAAGTCATGTTAAGTTTGATACCTGCGTCAAAGTTCTCAGGCATACAAGACGAGAAAATGAGGTCACGACCTAGGTTGCCGAGTATAAGGCACTCATCATTCGCACATCACTATCTAAGTGCCTAGGCGTCTGTTGGGTCAGAAAAGGTCAACCGAGCCTCAAGTTGCTTTTATCATTATCGACACGCAGTAAAGTGCTGCAAGCGCAAGATGCCTCCGAACAATTACGAAGGCTGGAAAGCACCTCCTCATTCAGGTACGAAGTTTAGTCCCATCAAACTTTGCTTTTTTGTCGGCTCAGTTCATGCGCACTGGATAGATGGGGCAGACGTGTTGATGAAGTGGCAGAAGAAAGTCTTCGGAGATCTAGACGACCTGAAATACTTTAACGTAGCCAGATGGAAGCTTTGAGATCGTGTACGGGATGCGTCTCAAGGAGACCCTGGAGGCCATGCGGATTCGGGAGCTAGAAGTCGCATCAGGTAGAACCTTGGAGACACGCTCGATGCCATATTCGAAGCTTATGGGCTGAAGCAATAGAAAGTCCCGAAGCCTGCCCACGCAGATATGATAGATGACGACTTAAGCAGCTCAGCAACTGCAGGCATCACCGAAGGAGCATCCACCCAAGATCGTGCAGTACAGTTTAGCAGTTTAGCGTCGAAGAGCATCATGCCAAGGACTGACTGTCAAGGAACGTGGATGTGAACCTCAACTGATTAAATGCGTTGATGAGAACAGGATTTCGTCTGTCCGTTCTCTGGCTCCATCCGCCCACTACTGAAGAAATGCAACATTCTCGTCACCTCACCGGACAGAAAGCCTTGACTGAGCAAGGAGCTACAGGTTAGCAGAACATAGGAATTGCATCCCTTTGTTGAGAGAAACAAATTTGTTGGGAGATTTTGAATGAAGCCAGCGCGCCAATCATGTAACAGTGTTCCCTGCTTCAACAGCGGCTCCGAACTGGGTGTATGCCGGCTTCCCCGCGTCTTCAGAAAGGCGGGTCCCCCGAGCCCCGACAGCGGCGTAGGTTTCGCCGAAATTCTGCCCCAGGAAAGGCGCGGCACTCGCAGCTCAGCCTATCTTAGCTCCTCACACAATCTTGTTGGAGCCGCCAAATCCTCCTTCTTTGCCCACCCGCATACCTTCCTTGCCCGCCGCACTCCGGGAAACTCAGTTACAAGGGCGAGAAAGAGAGTCTTGACTCCGTGGTTTGTTTTGGGCAAAACTGGCCTACGCGGCTACGCCCCCCTCCTGTAGACAAACTTCCACTTCCGGCGGGGTTACGCGCCCCGAACCTGGAAACTCGACCGGCCCGGGCGGCCTTTGCCCAGCTGATCGCCCTCTTGCACCGCGTTATCTCTCCTTTGCCGCGCGAACCCCCTTCCCTTATCGGTTATCGCGATCCGAACGTAGATGGATTCCGAAGACGGATTGCGCCTGCAACGACACAAGCAGCGGCGCGTCGCGGATAAGGAGCGTAAACGGGCAGTTCGAGCGTACGATGAAGCCCCCTCGCCTCATGCTTCCCTCATCTTTCTTTGAGAAGGGCACCTTATGCTGACGCGACCAAGCTGCGACGGATGCCGGAGGCTCAAGGAGAAATGCGACGGCGGAATTCCTTGCCGGCGGTGCACCCGCCTCCGCCGGCAGTGTGAGTTTCTCACACCGACAACACGAGAGGAGCCTGAGAGTGCGTCAAGGTAACTTTCTCCTACACTTTCTCAATGAGTCACGACATACTTGGATCCCATTGATTGCGCCAACACGTGGCTGACCAAGCAACTCGCGGGTATGATAGACCCCGCACATCGCACCAAGAGGATGTCGAGTTGAGGCAGCGAATGGCTTATATGGAACGGCTTCTGGCTCACTACACCGGCCAATCCAGACTCGATTCGGAGACGTTAAAGACCCTAGCCGACTCCGTGGAGAAAGGTCGATCCGGTCCGGAAGCCCCGGAACCCCGGCCTGACGCGGATGCCAGCATGGAGCCGGACGTCGGCGCCGAGGTTGAGGTGAAGTCGCAGAGCTCCGACTCATTTCAAGTAGACGAGATCACGGTGCAGCCTCTAGAGAACAACATCACACGTAAGATGACTCTTGTTTTCGGGACTTCCGAGGACGCCGTAGTTGACCCTGCTCAGATTACTCCGGCGAGTTCTCGCACTGGAACTTCTCCATGCGGATAAAGCAGTGGATAGAGCAATGCGTCAATGTGCATTCTACCCCGTCAGCTGCTCAAAACTCTCTTGCTTACCTCATCTAGGATACCCCGGATGGTCCCAAAACGCAGTTCAAAGAGTACTACCGCCCTGAAGAATTGCAGTCGACCTCCAACACCGTCGTCTCGCTATCATCACTGCCGCCGCGATACGTTGCAGACTTTCTTGTCCACGCCTTCTTCAACCATGCTGAGACAAGCTACTTCTACGTTGAGCGTCACTGGCTCCACGAGAAACTGGACCTGGTGTACGAGAATCCGACTTCTCTCACCCGCCGTGATGTCGGAACCATATGTATCATCTTGATCGTCTTCGCAATCGGGACGCAATACGCGTATCTCGATTCTCGCGATGAGAGAGGTCGGGTGCCGACTGCTCCCGCTGAGTCCAGTCCATTTTCGGAAGACACCATCGGGATCATGTTCTACCAGCAAGCCTGCCGACTTGTTCCGGACGTCATCACGATTTCCAGTCTGGAAAGTGTGCAGGCATGTCTTTTGATCGGCCTTTACACATTGCCTCTCGACGCATCAGGTTTGTCTTACGTCTACCTGAATCTTGCTGTCAAGCTCGCCATTCAGAACGGCATGCATCGCAAGTACCCTGGAGATCTCATCGACCCGGTCATTCGTGAAACGAGGAACCGCGTGTGGTGGACAGCGTACACAACCGAGAAGTAAGTGTCCGTCTCATGCCTTCTTCATTCAGAAGATACTGACTAGTCCCAGGCGTATCGGCATATTCCATGGAAGGCCACTCTCCATTGCTGCCGCTGATGTTGACGCTGAAATGCCAGTCGATCGACCAGATATTTGGCCCGGTCCAGCGCCCCCAAACACTGCACACATGTTAGCCACTCTTCAGCTCAATCAGGCATTAAGCCGGATCAGCCACCAGATGTAAGTAACCCTATGGAGTTTAAACAGCTCACAACTGATAAACTCCCAGCTCGCTCTTCAAAACTTTCGAAAAGCACGAGATCCCGGACGGCCTGGCGAGACTAGTTGAGATGAAGGCTCACCTCCACAACTGGTGGAACAACCTGCCAGAATCAACCTTCTGCAAGGATCCAAGTCCAGGCTCTGCCGTTTTTCGTCCCGACATGCACCTGCGGTTAGAATACTGCCTCGTCCGTATGTTCGCCGGTCGCCCCTTCATTTTCCCCCGCGACTCTGCCCGCAGCACCACCAGTTCCTCCGGCTCTCCAGCCGAATCTGCCGTGCCGCCACGAACAGGAAGCTCAGCCAGCAAGACCCACCCCCGTGCGGTATTGGTGGCAGACTGCGTCGACGCAGCCCTCTGTGTGATCGAGACATGCCGACTATTGCGAAACAGCATCGGTCTCGCGCGTGCCTCCTATACGGAATTCAGCTCTTGCCGCGCCTCGCTCCTCGTCATCATCACGCAATGCCTTCAGAAGAAGACCGACCGTCTCCGCGAAGCACTCCGTGACGGCCTGGCGATGCTGAAGGAGATGTCAACCGGCGGCGAGTCGGCCAAGTCAGAGATGTCGCTCATCGAGGCATTCGAGCGTGCCATATCCAGGCTGGACACCAACGACGACGCCGCGTCGGCGAAGGAGTCCGACTACGCGAGATTCAAGAAGTGGGAGATGTTGTGGAAAACGGATGCCCCAGCTCACGACGCGAGGAGTGAGAGGAGTCACGACGCGGGGCTACCCATCCCGCCGCACCCTGCGGCTTTCTGGCGGATGGGTGGCAACCACGGGCATGGCAGCGGCAGTGGCCACGTTGCGCCCGGGACCGGGAGGCAGGGAACCGCTTCACTTCCACCAGCGATGCCGTTTTTCGGGCTCGACGGCAGCCTTTCGCCGATACCGCCAGCACTGGATGAGTTTTCGGCAATGTTTGGGAACGGGTATGTACCTGGCTTTGAAGGTATGGGCGGAAGCGTAAATGGGAACTGGATGGGTCTCTAAGTGCAATTCAAAAAAAGAGGAGGGTGTTTCTGGTCTTTCGGGTCAAGTATTCGGGACGCAACCATGACATACTGTGCCTTGTCTGGGCGAAGCGAAATTATAAATGCGTATATAATTCTCGAATCATGGAGCCAATTTTGTCGGGGACTAAAGTCGTTCTTAGTCCTGTCTGGGCGGCTGGAATCTCTTCCACTTGAGTCTATCTAGTCAACGTCCCGTGGGAATAGTCAGACAACAAGCGATATGGATGCAGCTGGTGAAGCGAACCCGGCACGTTGCAGATAGCGCTCGAGCGTAACCCCAAGTGGGACAATCAACAAGGAGCGGTGTGAGGACTCATCACTGAAAGTGGTCTGACAGCAACAAATCATCACCTCGGCAGGTAGTATGACGGCCTGCGGCTGGACATTCTCGCGTGGTCTAGAGTGCGAGATGTAACTCCAGAACTAGCGCGGCCGGAAAAGAAGCAACGTAGACCAAAAATGGAACGCACGGCAAAAAAAGCCGTTCTCCGAACCCAGAATCGAACTAGGGACCTTTCGATGATCTTGGTAGAACCATTACAGTCGAACGTGATGAACCAACTACACCATTCGGAGAGAACGTGACTTGGCCACGTGAATGATTGGCTGACTGCTGGCGGGTGGACTCGGTAAGATGCCTATATCGTGGAGAGTCATTCAAGAATCAACTTAGTCTGCTTTTCTGCTACGATCAGTTTAGCGATTTTACAGTAACTCGGTTGTGGGAGCCCGAATATTAGCTCGATATCTCGCAGAGCATTTGCAGCCTGGGAGATCGCATGTGAGGCCGCCGAAATCTAGTCTGAGATCGGGGCCGGTGCGGGGTATGCGGGGTTGCGTCCGGCTCGGAGTTCCGGCGCAACCCTCGATTGTCGGGAATTCTGATAAGCACCTCAGATGATCAATTAACAACGGGATACCGCAAGGTTTGGACTATAGCAACATCCAGCAAGACATCGCATAAGCAAGATGCCAAAGCTAGGAGAATGGACAAGGCGAGCGACAAGTGTTTCAATGGATTTGCATTTTGGCTTTCGCAAAGCCAATGATTTAACAGCATGATGAAACGATGTGACCGAGAAGAAAATGGATTTTTCCAAGTCTGGCAATGAGAACCAGCACATGCGGCAGGGACAAGTGCCCATAGGTGCAACGACGTATTGCAACATCCACATCTAATCCCAAACCTTGGGGATTTCCTTCATCTTCTTTACCGCCTGCCAAGAAACGATTCACGACACTTCAATACTTCTCACTCATCGTGATAGGAAGTGTTTTTTTCGCTATTTGCAAAAGCTTCTCCCGTGAACAGACTTCCCGTTTTTTCTTTCCCGGAGCTGAAATAGGACAACCCCTTCCACAGGCAAGTTTTGAGAAAATACCTTGCCCTGGCAAACTTCTCCCGGGACCTTGGTGCGGATATAAATGCGGCACATTGCGAAGCTTCACAAGCTCCCGCAGGTCAACTACGATCCGTATAGTCTACTTCCGTGGGCTCCCCTTGAGCCATTCGCTATCCTCGGATTGATGATGTATTCACATGAAACAGGTATCAACGCGCACTGGAGATTCATCAAGTGCATCGTGGAAATGCGCACTAGCACGGTGATCTGCCTCGAGGAAAACATGAACGTCCTCCATGCTGTCTGGCCGCAATGGAGAGAAGCCTAAAATTTAGTAAGCATCTCAAGATTTATTAAGTGTCTCACACAACTCGGAAAGAATCTCTCAGACTCAGAAATCCAACTCGAATCACTGTGCCCTTACGAAAACATCAACCAGCTTTTCAATCTTCTCCCACGACACTTCAACGTCACACGCCTTCTCAGAGAAGCTGATGCTTGGAATGGGAGCCGCTCATTTACACTATGCGGCCATCTCGGGGAACGTCAAGGGGATTCGCGGCCTCTTGGATCTGCTGGCCCGGTTGGGCAGTCCATCTGGTCATGTGGAACACCGGTATAGGCCTTTGATGGGTTCACATCGATTAAAATGATGGAGTTGCTCCTGTGTTTTGCGGACTCACCTGATACAGGATGGGAGGTCGAGTAACGACTCTGAACAAGTGCGCAGAGCCGCCTATGTAACCAATACAGGCACTCTGAACTGTGCCCTCATCTCAACCGCAGAAGGGCAGTGTGTGACCCAATCATATAATAATCTCAATGTGAGAGCTTTGCCCAGCTAGCCAAGATGTCACTGAAATGCAACCAAAAATCTAACAATTGGTTTTCTCTACTTAAAGCAATCATTTCCCCACCAACCACGCATTCCAAGCCACCAGTCACCTCGGATACCCCGCGTTCATCAGAAATCATCATTCCTTAAAGGATCAGAAGTCTCATGTGACCACGCCATCCGTTGCACTTTCTAGCGCGTACGCTGGTGTTGTTCGTGGCAGAGGCAGTGTGTCCTTCGGTCTGGGGTTATCTGAACTCGGGCTCGGTCTCGTAATGGCTGAAAGTTGAAATCGGCCACATTTGATCTGTACAGCAAACATATATACGTAGTTTGGTGGAAGGGCGAGAACGAGTAGGATAAATGTTCCAAGACGAAACGAAGGAATAATCTAGGTAGTGATCTGCTCCGTAACTCCCGTATCGTCCCATTGTAGTTGTCCGTTGACAGGGACCTAATGCAGTAATCCATGTCCAACGACAAGCCCGCGCGAACAAGTTGACTAAAGCCAGCCGAGACGGTGTACTCCCCTTATCAACTCATATTAGTTAAGATATGCTGCATCAATATTCCGACACTCCTTGGGTATCACAACCCCCCCATCGTCTCCTCCTCATACCTGGAAGGCAACACCACTGCGCTTCCGACCAATAGTCTTGAATGACGAGAACTGTCCGTCGGCACCCATGATATCAAAGCGGCTGGCACTCATGGTATCCTCGGTGTATCCGGACAAATAGTAGCCGACTACGACTACGAGGTAGCTCAGCAACAGAATGCTGCCCTTGAAGTAGTTGCTCTTTCCTTCGCCGTACATGTAACTGAGCAGGAAGACGCAAAGAATGACGGTGACCATGTCCCACTGAGGGAAAAGCAGCGAGAAGGTGTGGTTGCCCACATCTTCAACACCGTTGGCAGTACCCCAGACTGCGGAGTAAAGTACGAGGGCGGGGACCTGAAGCAGGCAGACTTGGAGTGCGTAAGCTGAACCAATCTCCATAGACAATGCGATGTTGCCGTTCATGGCGAATGAAATAGCGTTCTAAGAAGTGTCAGCACTGATACTTATAGAGTGACATGCAAACGTACCAAGAATTCCGTGGTATTGGGAACCAGAGCGAAAAGTGTGATGCCGAGGAATTTTTCATCGATGGCGAAGCCCTCCAAAACGACGTCCACGGTATCAACCAAGATCTCTGCAATGATGGCATAGAGAACCGTGGCGCCCATGAGGATAAACGCACTCTTGCCTCTGCTCCAGTTGGGCGCATCGTGTCCACCGTGAGGAACCTGAGCTGCACTAGCAGCGGCGAGATCCTCGTTCTCGGCCAAGGTTGCAGTTCGTGGAGCAGGGGGTCGCGGCGTCGGGGCGGTCGGGGCTCCAGGCTGATTCGAGGTTCGGCGTGGCATTCGCTCCCGAGCAGCGAGCGTGGCGGCAGTGGCGGCCATCTCAGCAACCTCACGGACCAGAGCGTTGTTCTCCGCCTCTGAGAATCCGGGGATGTGGACGATTGAACGGACATTGTCACTGTCGCTGGACTTCGGAGGCACAACGTGCGGGATGTTGGCGCTACCGTTGCCCGGAGCAAGTCCCAGACCGGTGATAGAGCCTTGGCGGGATGTGTCTTCCCCCTTAGGATTCAGCCCGACCTGTTTCAGTGACTGACCGAGGATTCGCTTGTACAGGTGAGAGTCGCGAACGTCGATGGAGGCGCCACTGGCCTCTGCAAAAGAGTGAGGACCTGATTGCCTAGAGTGGGCATGGGCGTGAGCATGTTCCTCGTGTTTCTTCTCGTCAATCTCGGAATTCCAAATAACTGCAGCATGAGTGCGTAGAGTGAACCAGAGTCCAACAATGTAGGAGAGAAACAGCAGAGCGGCGCAGAAGTAGCAGAATGGTCGCACAGCCTGGAGGTAGAAACGGTCGTCAAGGGTCGGAGTCTGAGAGAAGAAGCAGCGGCGGCAGTCACGACCGTCGCCAACTGGGGAGAGACCATCACCGATACCACTGTGGTTAACGCAGTCGAGACAGTTGAGCTCGTGGGTGCCGTAGATCTGGTAAAATAGCGTTGGGCCAAATGCACCAATGACTGCAAACAGAAGCATCGTCGAAGTGACACCGGCTGATCTGGCGTTGAAGCGCTGGGTTTTGCGCTTAATGGCACCGAAGCACATTGATAGACCAGGCAGGAAGAGAATACCAGCGAAAATGCTTCCGACAATGCTGCCCTCTACCAGCTGTCCCTTTCCTTGACTGAGAGCAACGCAGTACAAGAAGACTTCGACAATAGTGGAGAAGAAGGCATTGATGGCAGCGCCGACTCCCATTGACGATTGGGCCGAAATTGAGGCAACGGCTTGGCCGATGAAGTACGCGAGTGGGATAATGGAGAACAAACCAGCGATGAAGAGGAAAGCCGGAGAAGTGATGAAGATGTGCAAGCCGAGAACGCGGTCCAAGACGAGCCAGTCGAAGACGACGAAGAATACGACGCCCATGAGGTTGATCAAGAAGATGTTGGTTCCGTCCACGGTGTACTTCCAGTACTTGACGCCGACAGCCCGGTATGTGCAAAGTAGGATGGACGAGTGAGGCGCATCAGCGGTTCGCGCGAGAACGATGTCGGATTCGAAAGACAGCGCAAGCGGGTGTCGACGCAACTGGTCGAACAGCAGCATGGTGACCTTGCCCATCGGAATGGAAAAGACCAAGAACCAACAGATCAGTGACACCAAGATGAGGGATGGCGACAGCAGGAGATAGAAGAATAGGAAGAAGACAATACGTCCAATGTTCCATTGCCCACGTCCGAACAAGCGGCGCTTGAGTCTCGGGGGTGTCTCAATCCGCTCGCCCCGTCTGGTGCGGCCCAGGAGGCTGTCAGTTTCGCTTGGCACGGAGTCGATACTTCGTCGGGAGCGACCGACAATGGATCGGTTATGTTCCGCGCCGTCAGGGCCGAAGAACAGGCGACCGTATTCCAGATCACCACTCTGCCATTGCTCGTACTCGGAAATGCTTCGCCCTTCGCCTTGGTCCTCGTCCAGGTAGGCCTCGTCCTGCTCCAAACGCACATACTTTCCGAAGGGGTAGAAAAGATAACCAGCAAGTCCCCAGAGGACTCGGCCATACTCTCTGCCACTAATAGTCGCCGCGAAAAAGAAGCAGACGAGCGCACCGAGAGCTGCGAACGTCGCCATCCACCAGCCGAAAAGCAAGGTCCAAAGCAGGTTGAAAAAGAGAAGCCAGCTGTTAACTCTGCCGCCGGGGGATGAGTGAATATCGCCTTCGGCGTTTTTCTGCACAGAACGATCCTTTTTGTACAGCGCGGGCTTCCATAACCTAATACCAAAAGGATGGGTTTCGTTGATGGCTTGTTGACGATCTTTAAGGGTGAAACTTTCGGCATCGCTCACGTCTCCGTCGTCTTCCTCCTCGGCTACCTCGTCCTCTTCTTCTTGTACTGAAGGATTATGCTCGGAACGGTCAGGCACATTTTCCTCAGCTCTCGGGGTTCGAGGGGCGTCATCTTCGTCGTCATCGTCGTGTTCGCTTCTAGACGATTGAACGCGAGAAAGAGTCGTCGCAAGCTGGGGCCTGCGGCGCGTGCTGTAGCCTCGTTGTTGCTCTTGACGGCTGACAGCATCGGCCTCAATTTCGGAGATGTCATCATCGACGGAGAAGACCTCACCACGATGGGGCGCGGAAGGGTTTGTTGAGGTTCGGCGGGACATTGGTGGCTTCCGCGGACGGTTCGGTGCTTTGGAGCGGTCGGCAGCCATCATGGGAGATCTTGCAGCTGTTGCAGAACGGGAGTGTGAACGATCATGAGCTGAGGTTTCGCCCAAATATAGGGAGGAGGAAGCTTGGGTTGGGACGGAACCTATGTCACGCACGGGGTGGTTGAGGTCAGCCAGGGAATTTCTCTTGGACCACTCGGCAACTCGGACGACCAAGACGCATCAAGTTTCTGGGCATGCAGCAGACCGTACGTACCGTAACCAGCTTCAGGCCGCCTCCGCACCGTGTCGGTGGACTGGAAGGACTGGAAGCTCTCGGACAAGCCGTCGTCGCGGGAGGTTTGGTGCGACTCGAACCTTGAAGGCTGGTGGCGAGTATCCGTGGGCGACGCGGTATTCGAGGTATCGCGAGACGGATGGGCGGGCGTGTCGGGCCCTGTCGAGGGATCCATAGTGGGCGACGATAGAGCGCTCAGCAGTGTTGGAGAAGAATGGAGAAGTATCGGTGGAGAGAATGGCAGGCGCCGGAGACGTGGGTTATTAGTGCCGAGCCAACTCCAACGGGGTGGAAGCTTCGGGCGTTAGTTGGGTGGCTTCAGGCTTGGGATTTTAGGTATTTTTGTGTTGTGTTGAAACAACAGCGAGAAACCCCAGAAACGAGAACGAAGCAGGCAGCCGAGAAGCTCGCCCGTCCCGAAACCGAAGAAAAAAAAGAGGGCAGGTAAGAGGTGCGAGTGGTCCTGGGTCTCGGTAAGATAAGACTTTTGAGAATGCCACGGGGGTCCCCAAACATATGTCGGCGAGGTGGTGAGCTCGTCGCAAGGTAAGGTAGCAGCGAGCTATGGTGGATGGGCAGAAAAGAAAGGACTGAGCCAATGTTCGAGGTCGATAAGTAAAGGTGAGATGAGATGAGGTGCGCACCAGACTCCTAAGGTAGGCAGGTAGGTCGAGGTATCCGTGGTGTGGCAGTCGAGTAGGTAGGCAGGTAAACAACAAAACACGGGCGATGGATGAAAGAGAAACACACCAGAGAAGACGGATAAACAATGAAAAAAAGGAGGCCGAGGTGGAAGAAACAGGAGGATTGACGCGATGGGCAGCACTGTGCAATTCAGCGACAGAGACAATGAAGATTCTGGTCCATTCCTGCTTGCCTGATCTGGCGAGGAAGTTGCGTTACGCACTTATTTTGAGGATAGCACTAACTAATGGTGAGATGATATATATTGGATGGAGGATAAAGAAGGTCGACTGATTGATAGTGCGCGGCTGCCGTCTGTCGCTGTCTCTGTCTCTCCAGATCGTTCGGTGCAGCTCATCCGATGTATTGCTAGTACTGGTGTTGGTGCTGGTACCTCAGGAGTCGCCCACCACCGTTGCTGGCGATGTGTGTGCGACAACGGTCATGTGCTGCCGTTAAGAACATGGAAGGGGTGCTGTTTTTGGTGCGTGAGCAATCACAAATGTCAATGTATGACTGCTACGTTTTCTATCCCGAGCTGATCCCTGCGCTTTGATTAGGTTTTTTCTAAGGTGCACATCAGAAGGAAGGCCTGCGCGATGTCTCGCAACCAGGTATTTGGTGTTCGTGCTTGCCTTCGCCTTACGTTCCCGTCCCCATAATTCTGCAGTATTAGTGTTACCTTCGACTGGCTGTTGATAGGTAGGAATGCAATTTAGTGGAGGACTAGTGGATTTCCCGTTGGCTCTTGAGGTGCGTAGTCTTGTAGTGCGCCCAAGGTGGAGCTCGTTGCTGTTTGCCCAGCAGCCAGCTGTTAGGAACATGGATGATGTTGCTATCGCCCAGACAAGTCCGCCAAAGCTTCACCCCAATCAGCTTAGTGCCCGGCCCATGGAAAGCCAGAGAGTTCCACCGCCCAATTGCGGCCGCCAAGCAAGCTGCAACCTCTACACTAGAGAGAGAGCCGCGTCTGGCGATGCCATCTTTGCCTCATCGCATCTGGCGGTCCAACGTGCTGTGCCGTGCTGTGCTTCTCACCGCACGGCATTGATAAGTAGCCCGAAGTGAAATAGATAGTTAGGTGGCATGATAAGCGCGTGTCTTAGATACGTAGGTACCTGTACCTACCTTAGGTGCCTTGTCAACTTCTGAAGATAACACCAGCATGTCAGCTTTTCTTGAATACCTTCATTCAACGCCCGGGGCCCCGCCGCGATGTCCAGGTGCTCGAAATCGCAACTCTCGTGCTGCACTCCACTTTCCTGAACTGGGGCGTGCAAAGGTCACTGCGCATTCCGCCTCTTTTCTCTTGCAGCCGCCAAACAACGCGGCGTGGACCCAGGGTTGGAAACTAGTCTAGTATTAGTATAGTATTAGTATACTAATTAGTATTTTTAAAAGAATTAAATCAATAAGAAAATATATTATATTATATTACTATATGAACTTATATATAAGTTTATATCTATAAGTCTATATATATAATACTATATAAAGTACTATATATGGTTTTATACTGCTTTTTATATATAGTATATTTTATTACATAATATACAATATTAATTAATTTTTAAGTTTTATTTTAAGTACTCTATAAAGGCTATTCTAAGTACCCTCTAGAAGTAATATAATAGTAAGTATAATAGTAAGTATAATAGTAAGTATAATAGTAAGTATAATAGTAAGTATAATAGTAAGTATAATAGTAAGTATAATGGTAAGGATAATAGTAAATATAGTAATAAATAAAATAGAATAAATTAATAATTTAAAATAAGTAATTAAAATCTAACTAATTTAGTTTTCCTCTTCTAAATTAATACTTTCCTCTTCTTCTATATATACTTGCTCTAATTCTTTTAAAGTATTAATATTCTAATACTTTAAAAGAACTAGCTACTTAACTATGGAAGGGCTTAGTTTATTTCTATTTCTAGTAATAATATTACTAGAAATAGAAAAAACTCTTTCTATAGAAGCTAAAGTAGCTAGTATAGCTAGATATCTTCTAGCTATAATAGCTAATATTGGAAATTTAATAGAATTATTTTTCCAATATCAAAAGGATTAACTTATATATATAGTTAGTATATATATATATATATATAATATAAATAATAAGAATAAAATACTTACTAGTTAAGGTTAAGGAGGCTCTCTAAAATAAGTAATATACTCTAGTTCTATATTATTACTTTTAATATAGAAATCTTTCTATAAGAGTATAGCTATAAGCCTAAACTAGGAAGGGCTAGAATACTAAAACGTAGGTATATATAGTTATATTAAACTATTGCTTAACCTTCTAAGTCTCTAGCTTATAGAGTTTTCTTAAGAATATATATATTTACTACTAATTCGCTAACGTTTTACTAATAGCGTGGCTTTATACCCTGCACTTACTATTATTCCTTATAATTACCCCCCCCTCTAAAGCCTTAGTCCCTAAGGCGTACTAGTAGGGTAATATAGCTCTATATTATTATAGATATTATTACTAACTATAGGGTAGCGTCTCTATATCTTTATTATGTTATTTACTCTTACCCTCTACGCTAGATCTAAGTAGTTATAGTAAATAACGTATTTTTATTTTTCTAATACGTTATAAGTATTTTTAAACTTTAATTATTATTATTATTATTTAATTAGTTACTAATAGTTATATAACTATTTAATAGTATATAACTAGTAATTATTTAGTTTTATTACGTAGTAACTTAAAATATAAAAGGGCGTTTTTTTAGGGTCTCTAACTTAGTTATAATTTCTCCTCTTTATAATCTTTTTTAATCTAGCTACCTCTCTTATTTTAGCGCTTATCTTATAAGCTTTTATTATAATTATTAAGTTTTCTCCCTTTTCCTTTTTTCTCTTCTAATCTTATTTATCTCCCTTTCTAGCTTCTTATTAATAGCTCTTTATAATATCTTATATTATATATATAGGTATAATTCTTATAAAATATATCTATGATCCTAAGATTCTTTCTAGTAATCTTACTAGTAATACTAATAGTAGCTATCCTTATTTTAGCTATTTTTATAAAATATATTAGGATATTATCTACTTTTACTATATATATAGCGAATATATATAGAAGTATATTTATTATAACTTTAATAAGAAGAAATATATTATTATAAGTCTCTACTAATTTACTAATAGGTCGCTATATATTAATATTTTATAGGTCCCTTAGGAGCTTTAGGGTATAGCCTAGATAACTTAGAATATATTCTACTAGATTTAGATCTAGTAGTATAATAATATTCTAACCCCTCTTTATTATTATTATAGACTAGCTATACTTAGCGATTATGTAGTAATATAGAAGTATATTACTAAGCTTATTTATAATCCTATTACTAATAGTAATAGTTATAATATAGAGTAGCTTTAGCTCTAGGAGCTTACCTTAATCTATAAGTATCTTATACTTAATATCCTAGTCTATATAGGCTATTACTTACTATTCCCTTACTAATTATATCCTACTAACTACTAGTTTTTAAGTTAGTACCCTTTATAATAGTATTAATATTCTTTAGCGCTTAAATACTACCTAGCTAATACCGAACGCGCTTAGCGCGGTTATCCCGCTCAAGGGTGCCTAACGCGTTTAACGCGCTAAATATACCTAAACGCGTTAACCCTTACAAAAGGGCTTATTACCTTTAAGGAGAAAACCTTCTAAAAATATAGATTTTTACCTATATTTTTTCGCCTACTATATAGATTATATTAATTAGTAGTATAACCTTAATAGTTAGCTATATCCCCTTATAACTAAGGATATCCCTAAGAGATATTAAACCTCCCTAATAATAATATCTTATAAGCTACTTTCTAATTATAAAGTTAAAGAAAGTCTTAAGTCTAACCTTTTAAAACCTATTAACTATTTAACTATTATAAACTTTATAATAATACTTAAGTAATACCCTAATAAGTTCTATATACTACTTATCTAGACTAAGTATACCCTTCTTAAGTTAGCTATAATAATAAGTATTATAACTATTACTTATAAGAACTTTAAATAATATTTAATAAACTATTATAAATATATTTAAAAGTTATTATTATATAGGGAAGTATATAAGACTACTTAATATATTTAAAATAAGGTCCTATAGGTATAGATAACTAACTTATAACTATTTACTAATACTATTAAGTAGTATTATCGCTTTAACCTCCTTATTATAATTAATATATTAAAATAGAGACTAAATAGGGCTAGACCCTAGACTTAATACTCCCTTTTAAAGAGGATAAAGAGAGGGGAGGTTATAAGACTCTAAGAGCTAAAGCTATAGATAAGCTAGATATCCTAAAACCTATATTTAAACTTAATATAATAATAATCCCTAAAGCTTTCTCTATATTGCTATTAACTCTAGAGGAATATTATAAGTTTAAATAAAGCTTTATAAATAGTATATAATACCTACTTCTTAAACCTATATTGAAGAATATAACTACTATATTAATACTAGAGCTAAGCCTAAATATATTCTATATATTATTTAAAGAAAGTAAAAATATATTAAGCGCTTTATTCCTAACCTAAGGAAAAGGACTAGATAGCCCTTCTATACCTAAGCTAAGTAACTTATAGAGTTACTCTAGCGCTTATAGCTAGGGTAAGTAATATAGTAAGATAAGCGCTTAGGAACTAGAAGCTAAACTATTAAATCTTAATAAAAGTAAAGGATATAATTAGGATATTAAATATATAGAGGATATACCTCTACTACTACTACTACTACTTATTGAGCTCGGAATTACGCCGCAGCCCCTTCGTAAAAAGACTATAACAAATTCACCTAGTTTATAAGTATAATTTAGGAAATACTATATAGGTATTTTAACCTATACCCTCTACTAGTTAAGGAGAATAATATAGGAACCCTATATATTCCTACTACTTATAAGTAAACTCTCTAAATATTACTATATAAAGTTAGATACGCGCCGCACTAGGGCTTATTATATTAGAGCTAAACGGGTTACTAAGGCTCTCGTAGTAATACCCTCGCTAAACCTTCTAATAAGGTGCTATAAAAGCTACTATATAAGATAACTCCTTAACCTAAAAGGTCGACCTTCTAGTAAGGTATTATAAATACTATTATATAAGAGGTAACTTCTTAACTAAAGAGGTCTTTCCTAAGAGGTTCTTATAGCTAGAAGTATAAGAAGCTCTACGAGTAGGGCCTTATACCTCTCCGTCTTCCTTATCCTTATCCCTATAACCTATAATAAATCCTTAATTATATTAATACTAAACCCTATATATAGATATACTAAGCCTAAGCGAGATATAACCTTTAGTATAAATAATATAAAAGGGGTTACTAGAGAGTTTAGCCTTAATATAATTAATAAAACCTACTCCTTTATTAACTACTCCGCTATATATAGAGAGCGTATTATTAATATAGCCCTTAAGAGGGCTTATTTTAATACCCCTATAGGGGACTCTATAAGGCGTAATAGTATTAAAGCTAAGTAAGTAAACTTAGTAGTAGAAGTTTAGTAGGTTATTATATACCCTATAGAGTAGCCCTTCTTTAAGTAGGTCCTCTATATTACTAAGGTAGAGGTAGCCTAAGCGGCCTAGGTAAACGTCGGTAAGTATAGCTTATGCTAACTAATAGAGAGAGCGTTGCTAACGATAGCATAGCTACTACGAAGGCGTTAGCTAACCCGATTAAATAAGAGGACTGCTAGCGGACGAAGCGGTAATAGAGGCGGTATTAGCAGCGCGGGTAGTGCGCGAGAGGAAAAGTCGAGAGTTTCATATAGTTTATATTAATCTTAGTATAGACCGCTTAGTTATAAGTAAAGCTTATTTATAATAGTTCTATACCCTCTTAAGAGAACCTAAGGTATTTCAGCTCTAAGGCGTTAGAAGCCTTAAGACTATTACCTAGGTAACCTTCTTAATTCTTATATAAGGTTAATAACCTAATAGTTATATAATAACTACTAAGCTCTATATAGGTATATAGCTTATCCTATATTTAAATACTAGTTTACTTATAGGGTAAGACTTTAATATACCTAATAGGCTTAATATCTTAAACTTAGAATCGTACGTCTAGATTATATCCTATAATAATATTTAAATTCCCTCTTAGATCTATTTAAAAGTCCTTTTAAAAGTTTATAATATATATACTACTAGAAATATAACTATTATACTATATAATCGCTCTGCTATTTAAATTAATATACTATTAGTAAAATAGAATCCCTTTTATTTAGCCTAAAGCACGAAGGGTATATATATATATATAAGCAATTTACTATTTATTCTTATTATTAATAACGCTCCTTACCTATTAAAGATCAAATAAGGTACTAAACTTAGAACCCTAGCGCCTTTTAAGTCTAATAGATATCTTAAGCTAAAGACTTATAATTAACTATAAATAGCCTTTTTAATATTATTATATAAAGATCTAATATAATATACTATTTTTAACCTTTTAGATCGTAAGCTTATAATACTCGCTTAGCTATTAGAACTATTAGTTAATAAATAAGTAGAGATCTCTAACCTAACTAGTAAGGAAGCGCTTACTAACTAAGGCGTAATAAAGGATAATATAACGCTAAATTATAGAGATATCTATAAGGGAAATATTAACCTAAATAATAAGATAGGTATAACTAAGCTTAAAAACTTACTAGTAGTTATTACTAAGAAAGGTATATATATCTATAACTAAGACGCTAAAGCTATTTAACGCCTTAAAGAGGTTATATTATATTACCTAGCTATTTAGAAGGACTAAGGACTAATTAATCTTCTAAAAGACTAATACCTTAAGGTTAAACTTATTAAAAGATAGTAGAATATAAATATTAAATTATAACCTTATCTTATTAGTAAAGAGGATAAGAAACTTATTAATAAAACTTTAGATAAGCTTTATACTTAAAACTATATAGAATAGGGTAACTCTAGACTTATATTATTTAAAGCCCTTATATTCGCTATATAGCGAATTATAGATAGTAAGTATAAAGGTTAGATAGTTATAAACCTACGAGCTCTTAATAAAGCTATAATCCCTAATATATACCCTATACTATGGCGTTGAAGGGCGTGCCTCGCGCGGGCTTAGCGTTTTTATATGCGGGGTCTAGTGCTGACATAGTTAAGGGATAAGGATAAGGAAGAGGGAGAGGTATAAGGCCCTGCTCGCAGAGCTTCTTATACTTCTAGCTATAAGAACCTCTTAGGAAAGACCTCTTTAGTTAAGGAGTTACCTCTCGTATAGTAGTATTTATAGCACCTTTAGTACCTTACTAGAAAGTCGACCTTTTAGGTTAAGAAGTTATCTTATATAGTAGCTTTTACCTTATTAGAAGGTTTAGCGAGGGCGTTTCTAGGCTATAAGAGCCTTAGTAGCCCGTTTAGCTCCGATATAATTAGCCCCGGTGCGGTGCGCATCCGACTTTATATAAGGGTTTACTTATAAGTAGTAGGAATATATAGGGTTCTTATATTATTTTCCTTAACTAGTAGAGGGTATAAGTTAAAATACCTATATAGTATTTCCCGAATTATACCTGCGAACTAGGTGAATTTGTTATAGTCTTTTTATAAAGGGGCTGCGGCGTAATTCCGAACTTAATACCCTATACTATTATAATAAAACGTTATTAAACGCCTTTACAATAAACTATAGATTATTATAGTTAACGCTCGATCCTTCTTCTATTAATTTCTTATTAAGAAGGAATATTAAGATCGATTTACTATAATTAGCTACTAGGGATAAGAACGCTTAAAGGTAATACTTATAGGATTCTATAATTTACCTACTTATACTTAATACGTTATAAATAGACTCCTATAACTATATAAGGAATATACCTGCGCGTTTATTAATAATATTATTAGATACCTTTTTATTAAGCTACTTAGCTTTACTATTAACACCTTTAGACTATTAAATACTTAAGACCGTGTTAATATTATTAAGAAGATTAAGTACCCCTATAACTTATACTAGCTTAAATATTAGATAAGTATAACTAGTTTTTTATAATATATAATACTATGCTATAGCTATTATATTTAACTACTCTAATAGTATAAAATAATATTACTTACCTAAGCCTAAGCTTAAGAGAAAGATAAAGGCGCTATAAGAAAGGTCTTCTACTAAAAGATAAGCTTTAAACCTATACTAGAAGAAGTAGCTAGCTTTAATAATATTAAGGATATATTAATAGTAGATAACGCCTTATTCTACTATAACCCTAATAAGTAGTTATTTATATAGCTTAACTTATTAAAGGAATATAGATACTCCGCGCTAATCTTCTAGCTAGCTAATAATATTAAATAGATACCTTACGACCGTATTAAGCGTACCGATATACGCCTACTTACTTATATTAGCAAGGCCCTTAATCAAGCTAAATAGAAGTATTAGCCTACTAAACTTAAAGTTGCTTACCTAGTATAGGTAGTGAAAGAGTATCGGCTGATATAATATATAATATCGTTAAATAAACGTCGCTATAGTTAGAAAATAAGACGAGGTCTAACTTATAACTTACGTTATTATTAGAATACCTTAGCTAATTCTCCCTAGTATATTATTATATCCCTGGAATATTAAATATTATAGTAGATATATTATTATACCTACTTATAATAGAAATCCCTATTAAAGACGTTAGGAAACTTAATAACATATAGGATAATATACTAATAGGTATTAACTTTATAATAGAGGTATCTCTTAATAATAACTTTAAGACTAAGCTTATCTAATTATATACTAACTCTAAATCCTAGAGTAGAGTATATAAAATACTCTATAAAAAGATAAATAATATAGACCTTAACTTCGTTATATATAATAGTCTCCTTTACTATATTAACCCTTATACTAATGAATAAAGGCTTTACATTTTAAAAGAATTAGTAACGCTGCTTATTAAAGAAGCTTATAATAACTACTATTATTTTAATAAGGAATAAATATAGAGAGCTATTAATAAATACTTTTATATACTACGTCTTAAATAATAAGTTAATAACTACGTAGCTAACTACTTATAATACGGAATAATAAATACGGAATATTAACTACCGCTTAGCGTAATATAGCTTATATTAATACTAGCTATTCCCTTCTATATAATTACTATAGACTTTATTATTAGACTTCTTAAAATACCTTTATAGTATTTAAGCTATAAAGTAGAGAACTTCCTACTACTTAATATAGTACTTACTATACTAATAAGTTCTCTAAACTAATACTTCTTATCCTAGGTTACTTAATATATATTACTAAGATCTAGGGGCGCCTCCCTTTTTATAACCTCTAATATTAAGCTCGGAATTACGCCGCAGCCCCTTCGCAAAAAGACTATAACAAATTCACCTAGTTCGCAGGCATAATTTAGGAAATACTATATAGGTATTTTAACCTATACCCTCTACTAGTTAAGGAAAATAATATAGGAACCCTATACGTTCCTACTACTCATAAGTAAACCCTCGTATAGAGTCGGATACGCGCTATACTAGGGCTAATTATATTAGAGCCGAACGGGCTACTAAGGCTCTCGTAGCCTAGAAAAGCTACTATATAAGATAACTCCTTAACCTAAAAGGTCGACCTTCGAGTAAGGTGCTAAAGGTGCTGCGAAAGCTACTATATAAGATAACTCCTTAACCTAAAAGGTCGACCTTCTAGTAAGGTATTACAAACGCTACTATACGAGAGGTAACTCCTTAACTAAAGAGGTCTTTCCTAAGAGGTTCTTATAGCTAGAAGTATAAGAAGCTCTACTACGAGCAGGGCCTTATACCTCTCCCTCTTCCTTATCCCTATAACCTATGATAAATCCTTAATTATATTAGTACTAGACCTTATATATAAAAACGCTAAGCTCGCGCAAGGTATACCCTTTAATATGAATAACGCGCGAGAGCTTGCTAGAGAGTTTAGTATTAATATAATTAATAAAACCCGCTCCTTCTTTAACTACTCCGTTATATATAGAGAGTATATTATTAATATAGCCCTTAAGAGGGCTCTTATTAATACCCCTAGAGGGGATACTTACTATTATATTATAGCTAAGTAAGCGGACTTAGTAGTAGAAGCTAGGCGGGTTATTATATACCCTATAGAGTAGCCCTTCTTCAAGCAGGTCCTCTATATTATTAAGGTAGAGGTAGCCTAGGCCCCTTAGGGGTTAGTAAGTATGGCTTATGCCGATTATAATATAGAGAGAGCGTTGCTAATAACGGTATAGTTCTAGCGGACGAAGCGGTAATAGAGGCGGTATTTAATAGCGGCGCGGGTAGTGCGCGAGAGGAAAAGTTAATAGTTTTTTATAGTTTAAATAATTAAAAACCACGTTATTATTAATATAAAGTTAAAGATCGTGAGGCTATCTAGTGGGGTACGTATAAGTATAGCTATAGTTAGGAAAGTTATAATCACGTAACCGAAGGCTATGTATTATTAGGAGGCGCGGAGTTAGAAGGTCTATTGCACTTGAGCAGGTAAAATCACTATGCAGTAGCTAGAGGCCTTATAACCTCTAATATAGTAACTAGGGAATCCTAAAAGCTATTATATCTAATTATAACTAGAAGTTCCTATTAAGGTTTTAGACTGCACTATAAGCTAAATTATATACTAAATTAAGATTCTTAATAATATATTATCCTTAAACTAATAGTATTTTAGAATATAAGAACTAAACTATTAAACTAGCTATTTATTACTTTCTTAACCTTATTAATAATAACTAGGTAATATTACTACTAAGCTTTTAATATAAGCTTAATAACGCCTACTTATAAGTTATTAGTTATTTACGAAACTAAATCCTATATAGTAGGAATACTAATAACGCGTTAAATATCTTAAGTAATACTAATCCTAAGGTAAATTATAAACTCTTCTAGGAGGAAGCTAAAATTTTAATTATAGTAGCCTAGCTATATATAAAGAAATAATATAATTAAAAATATTATTTTATTACCTTTAAGCCTAGCGACTAGGTATATCTTAAGATAAGATTAGGATATTACCTACTAGGATAGCTAAACCTAAAGTATAGCTACTAGTATATTCTATTTAAGGTCCTTAAACGCGTTAGTAAGTTAATATACTACCTGAATATTCTACCTAATATAAATATTTATCTAGTTATATCTATTATCTAGCTTATACTAGTACTATCCCCTAGTAGTAACCTATTTAACTATTAAAACGACTACTAAGGTCTAGTTAATATTAAGGAAGATAATAATATTTATTAGCTTAAAGTATATAAGTATTTTAAGATTAAAAGTATTCTTAAGAAGTAAACCCTTGCGTAAGGAAAGGTATAATATCTAGTTAAATAAAAAGGTTACCTATTAATATATATTATTTAGATAGATAAAGACGCTATAAATATAGATAAACTTATGGCCTCTGGCCACTGCATAGTGATTTTACCTGCTCAAGTGCAATAGACCTTCTAACTCCGCGCCTCCTGATAATACATAGCCTTCGGTCACGTGATCGTAACCTGATAACCTCCCAAGTTGCTAACCACCTTTCCCAACCACAGCCGCACTTATACGTGCCCATAGCCTCACGATCTTTAACTTCATATCGATAATAACGTGGTTTTTTATTATTTAAACTACGAAACTATCGACTTTTCCTCTCGCGCACCACCCGCGCCGCCAATACCGCCTCCATCACCGCTTCGTCCGCCAGAAGTCGTTACTGTCTTTAGTGAGCAGCGTCCTATATGTCGGCCGTTTTGGACTTTGTTGATTTGCATAGTTAAAGCAGTCCTCTTATTCGATCGGGTTAGCTAACGCCTTCGCTATGCCGTCGTTAGCAACGCTCTCTCTATGTCAAAGCAGTCGGCGCAAGCCGTACTCACTAACCCCTAATAGGCCTAGGCTGCCTAGGCCGCCTCTGCCTTAGCAATACGGAGGACCTGCTTAAAGAAGGGCTACTCTATAGGGTACGTAATAACCCGCCGAACTTCCGCTACTAAGTCTGCTTACTTAGCTATAATATAATAGCGAGTATCCCCTCTAGGGGTATTAATAAGAGCCCTCTTAAGGGCTATGCTAACGATACGCTCTCTATATATAACGGAGTAGTTAAAAAAGGAGCGGGTTTTATTAATCATATTAATACTAAACTCTCTAGCGAGCTCTCGCGTATTATTAGTATTAAAGGGCATACCTCGCGCGGGCTTAGCGTTTTTATATATAGGGTCTAGTGCTAATATAGTTAAGGGATAAGGAAGAGGGAGAGGCATAAGGCCCTACTTATAGCAGTAGAGCTTCTTATGCTTCTAGCTATAAGAACCTCTTAGGAAAGACCTCTTTAGTTAAGGAGTTACCTCTTATATAGTAGCATTCGTAGTACCTTACTAGAAGGTTAACCTTTTAGGTTAAGGAGTTATCTCATATAGTAGCTTTTACCTTTAGCACCTTGCTCGAAGGTCGACCTTTTAGGTTAAGGAGTTATCTTATATAGTAGCTTTCGCAGCGCCTTGCTAGAAGGTTTAGCGAGGGCGTTACCACGAGAGCCTTAGTAGCCCGTTTAGCTCCAATATAATTAGCCCTAGTATAGCGCGCGTCCGACTCTATAATATTTAGAGGGTTTGCTTGCGAGTAGTAGGAACGTATAGGGTTCCTATATTATTTTCCTTAACTAGTAGAGGGTATAGGTTAAAATACCTATATAGTGTTTCCCGAATTATGCCTGCGAACTAGGTGAATTTGTTATAGTCTTTTTGCGAAGGGGCTGCGGCGTAATTCCGAGCTTAATAGATAAACTTATTACTATATTTAAAAATAAGGAATAAGAGATAGAATAGCTCTATAAATAAATATAAGCTTAAAGACCTATTTAATAGGGTATTAAACTAGTATTAGAGCCTAGTAAAAGATTATTAAGGTACTTAAGAAGAAGGCTTTAGAAGAACCTAGTAGAATAATAAGATATATATTATAAATAAGGAACCTACTACTTAAAGCGCTTTAAATAGATAAGTAGACTAGAAAGAGTATTATAACTAAGGCCTTATTATAAAATAAAGACGTTTAGCACGCTTAATATATCTAAGGACTTTACTCTAATAATAGTAATATTTATATCTATTCTATTAGTAAAGATAACTACGTCTATTATACCTTCCCTCTTAAACTCCTTCTACTCTTAGTACTATAAGAACCTTTATAAATATAACTACCCTCCTTATTAGAAGGTTAATCCCTACTCTTATTTAACTAATAAGAAAAATTAGCGCTTAAGTATATATATATGAAATAATTTATATTACTAGGTAACCCTATTAGTTATTATTACTACCTTTACCCGCTTAGTATTAAGCGTATTTTTCCCTCTATATATATATTTTATAGAAAAGCGTTAATACCTTTAACCCCGTTACTTTATTATTATTATACTTATATATCTCCCTTTATTACTATTATCCTCTCCTAGATATTAAGGACCCTTACTAATACTCTATATTATTATACGCTTAGCGCTATTAGAGTAACTTATATTATATATACCTAGGTATTACTTTACTATAAATGGATAATGCTCTAAATATAAAGATACTAAGTATATTACTCTTAACTATATTTACTACTACCTACATAATATTAAGATCTCTTATAAATAGCCTAGATATTACGTTTATAACTAAGAAATCTTCGAGCGCGCTCTTAATTAAGAGACCTAATACTATAGAACTAGTTATAATATTTCTAATACCCTATTTATTATCTACCTAAGTATTAATATATACCTCGTTACTTAATTACTATTTATAAACTAAATTAAGTTCTATTACTAATTTCCTAATACTATCTTAAACCTTAAGTAGCTATCTTTTTATAATATTATATAGAACTCCCTTAAACTTAACCTATATTATATTACTAACGCTACTAGCTTACTTATTTCTATTAAGTCTAGAGAGGCCTTAAGTAGAGATAACAAACCTATTACTACTAAATATAATTAAGCTAGCTAACTTATTAAAGCTACTTAGCCTAACTAATCCCTTAATACTAGCTAACCTAACTAAGCTACTAATATTACTAAATATATTAAACCTTAATTATTAACTAATATTATTATAACTAGTACTAGATTAACTCCTATCACTTAGAATAAGACTAATAAGATAGCTACTCCTAAGAAGTAAGCTACTAGTATTAGTACCCCTAACGCTATAGATACTATTAAGGCTATTAAGGGAATACGAGCTTATAATAAACGTATTAGCTATATCTCTATCCTACTTAATAGATATAAAGAAACCTAGATCGCTCTAACTATAGCGCTCTCTAAGGGTTATATTACTAATACTAGCGCTATTACTCTTAACCTAGGCTAGTTTATTAAGTTAATTCCTAATAAATTTAAGTTTATTATAGCAACTATCTCTAAGGAATTAATATAAGAGAGCCTAAGCTTCCTTAGCCCTAAGTAATACCTTATTACGAAGTTATTTATTAAGCGTATAGCGTTAGCTATAGGCCTAGATAATCGCCCTAATACTAACCCTTCCTCTCATATTAGCCACTTTAATATTACTAATACTCCTAGCGCTACTAAGACGCTTATTACTACCTCTAGTATTAAAAAGATTATTATTACTAATTAATAATCCTATACTTATATCGCTAGCCTCTATCGCCTTACTTATCCCTATATAAAGTTCCTAAATACTTAGGAGGTAATTAATATATACTTTTAGCATATCTACTTCTTTAATATAACTAATATCGTCGCTACCTGCTATACTAAACGCCTTACCCTATATATACTTATCTAGAACGGCTTAATTATCCTTAGTTTATATATATATATATATCCGCGCCCTTAACTTATTTATGACTAAACGAATTATAAGTAACCTAGAATTTAGCGCTATATTACTATTCTTTATTATTAAATAGATACTACGATACGAGTTTCCTAGTATATATACTAAGGATAACGCGCACGTTAGTTAGGCTATAGTTAATAGTAATAACGCGGGTATTATCTATACCCTTTTAGACCTTAATAACCCTAAGACTATGGATATAGCTAACTTTTAGCATAAATACGCTATAGACCTTTAAGGCCTTCGTACTAATATTATATCCCTCGCTATTTTAATTACTATAATTAAAGATAATAGCGTTACTAAGTTATACCCTAAGGTTAGTAACGAATCTTATTACTAGTTCCTAGAGTAATATAAAGATAATACCTAACTACCTACTACTTATAGTATTAGTATTAACTAACTCCTAGTTATAGCTAAAGAGATTATTAATAATAAGGATAAAGACTACCCTAACCTCTTAAAGATAGCTAATACTATGCCTAAGACTCCCTTAGCCTATATAAGGGTATTAGTATAGCTAAAGGCCTAGATCGGGGAAGAATAACGACTTTGCGTAATAATAGGTGTAAGAATAGGTATATAAGTAGCAAAAGGGGCGGTAAAACAGCCTGAATAATAGATATTAATAGACTGAGTAATATGGCAATAAAAGCTAATAAATTTGAGCATAAGGAGGTATTTTTCCTGGAATTAATTGATAGTATTATTAATAATATTGTTGATGATATTGTTGTTAATGTTGTTATTGTTTCTAAGTTATAAATCCTGCCCTCACGAAGTGAGGGGTAAGATATTCTAAAACGTAACTATAAAGTAGTAGCTTATTAAGCAGAAATCGCGCTCGGATCACTATGTGGTCCGTGCGTAACTTCTGTATATTTATAGCTATAAAGCTAAGGATTATAAATATATATATATATAAGGTTATTGCTATTATTAGAATTTATATAGATTTTTAAAGTATTTATTCCATAAAGGAAATACTTTTATAGTTATTATTTTATGTTTTATAGTTATTAAAGTATTACTAAAGAGATATTATATAGGTATATAACTATATATACTATAGTTATTTATTAAGGCTTTTATAAACCTTATAAGATTATTATAGAATCTTTTAAGATATACCTTCGGTATTCTTACAATAGGTATATAGTGGTATATTAAGTACAACTTAGCTTCTTCCCTAATAGTATAGAAGCCTCTTTTAAAGTGTGCGTGCGAGGGTTCCGCGAGGGTTCGGCGCACGTTTAGCGCTGCTTACTAATACCCTTATAATTACCCCCCTCTCTAAGGCCTTAGTCCCTAAGGCTTATATTTAGCTCTCGTGGGCTTAGCTATAGGCTTATTTAAACGATATCCCGTAATAATCTAAATAATCTAATTATCTAATTATCTAAATATTACTTATTTTAGCGTTATTTTAGTGCCTATTTAGCGCGCGTTTAGCGAAAGGTATATATAAGAATACCGAAGGTATATCTTAAAAGATTCTATAATAATCTTATAAGGTTTATAAAAGCCTTAATAAATAACTATAGTATATATAGTTATATACCTATATAATATCTCTTCAATAATACTTTAATAACTATAGAACATAAAATAATAACTATAAAAGTATTTCCTTTATAGAATAAATACTTTAAAAATCTATATAAATTCTAATAATAGCAATAACCTTATATATATATATATATATATATATATATTTATAATCCTTAGCTTTATAGCTATAAATATACAGAAGTTACGCACGGACCACATAGTGATCCGAGCGCGATTTCTGCTTAATAAGCTACTGCTTTGCAGTTACGTTTCAGAATATCTTACCCCTCACTTCGTGAGGGCAGGACTTGTAACTTAGAAATAACAACCACATTATTAACAATATCATTAATAATAACATCATTAATACCATTAATTAATTCTAAGGAAAATACCTCCTTATGCTTAAATTTATCAGCTTTCATCACCATATTACTCAGCCTATTAATATCTATTATTCAGGCTGTTTTACCGCCCCTTTAGCTACCTATATACCTATTCTTACATAATTAATAAAACCCGCTCCTTTATTAACTACTTTACTATATATAGAGAGTATATTATTAGTATAGCCCTTAAGAGGGCTTATCTTAATACCCCTATAGGGGACTCTATAAGGTATAATAATATTAGAGCTAAGTAAGTAAACTTAGTAGTAGAAGTTTAGTAGGTTATTATATACCCTATAGAGTAGCTCTTCTTTAAGCAGGTCCTCTATATTACTAAGGTAGAGGTAGCCTAGGTAGCCTAGGCTTATTAGGGGAACGTTAGTAAGTATAGCTTATGCTAACTGCTTTAATATAGAGAGAGCGTTACTAATAATAGTATAGTAAAAATAGTAATAACTTCTAGTGGATAAAGCGGTAATAGAGGCGGTATTAGTAGCGCGGGTAGTGCGCGAGAGGAAAAGTTAATAGTTTCGTAGTCTATTAAATAATTAACAACTACGTTATTATTAATATAAAGTTAAAGATCGTGAGGCTATTAATAGGTATATAAGAGTATAGCTATAGTTAGGAAAGGTGGTTAGTAATTATAATCACGTGACCGAAGGCTATGTATTATTAGGAGGCGCGGAGTTAGAAGGTCTATTACACTTAAGCAGGTAAAATCACTATATAGTGGCTAGAGGCCTATATATAATCTATATAAAAGGAGGTAATATCTACCCTAAGTATATAAATATAATTACCCTATGCTTTAATAATGGGGAATTAATTTAGCTATAAGACGTTTTATATACGCTAATCCTTCTAGCTAATATATTTAATAGTAAATACCTATATCTTAGTAGAGGTTACCTGAATAGGAACTAATTAATAGGTATTAATAAGTAAGTATTTACAACGCTTAATATTTAGTAGCGAGCTTTTAACCTTAATATTACTTATAAGTAAAATTCAAGTATATAAGTTATATATACTATATAGTAAAGAATTAAATCTAAGCTCTAGTACTAAAAGCTAGGGTACCTAGGCTTTAGAGAGATAAGAACAACTATTAAAATAATAAAGGGATATATAATTACCCCTAAGTTAGTAGTCCTATAGCTATATAAAATATATAATCTCTTAAAGAGTTTATAATACTTATTATATATACCTAGGCGCTATATAGAAAGGGTAGGAAATATTCTTTATATAGATATTAGAGAGGTAAAGCTAGTAAAGTATTTTAAATAGTTTTTACTAATTACTAATAATGAAACGCGCTTTAGAGCGATTAGTTTTATAGATATAAAGAATAAGCTAGTATATTAATTATAAATATACCTCTAAGGATAAAAGAACGCCTTTAGTATAATAATAAAGATTATCTATATAGATAATATAGAGGAAATTATAGTAACCTACCTTAAAGCTATATTAAGGGATAATAGGATAAAAGTAGAGTCTTTATTACTATATATATATAAATAAAATAGTATTATAAAGCGTATAATCTAAAAAATATATAATATAAGGCGCGCGCTTTAAGTATTAATCTTAAGGTCCTAGTAGAACTATAGCTATTTCTACTTATAGTAATAATTTATATTATTAACTACTCCTTTATTATAGTAATACTAGGTAAAATACTTATTTAAGCGCTCTATAATAAATTATTAAGCCTAGGAGGAGACTATATTCCTAATATAAGTTAGCTTAGGGTTATTAGAAGTATATATTTTACTTATATTAATTCTAAGGTATAGATAAGGAGTAAGAAGATTACTATATAAGCTAAGAAGAATATTCTTATTAGTTATTATAAAGACTAAGGATAAAATTATTATCTACTCTAACGTTATTTTTTATAAACCTATAATAAAGCTAGTAGAGCGCTAGTATATATTACTACCTAGTTAGGGCTTATAGTTATAGCGCTATACTTATAATATTATAGAATAGATATAGTAAGTATATCTATAAATTAGAGAAACTAACTCTCTAGAGGAGAAATAAATCGTATTTACTTATACGATAGCTTTTATATAAGACCCCCTTAGAGGTATATTAGAGATATCTCTATAGCCTTACCTAGACCTAATAACTATTATAAAAATATAGAATAGACTTATAAATAGTTAGAAGTTATAAGTAGAGGTAATATTTAATAAGATATATACTTTAGTTAAGAAGGGAGTTTTATAATTTATTAATAAGGAGGAGGTACTAAAAGGCCTCTACTTATTAGCTAAGTAGGTATGGAAGTATAAGAAGGCTTATAGTATACTTATAAAGTATAAGGCGTAGATTATAATAAGGGGCTTTTTATAAGTCTCTAGGTATAACTTTACCTAGATATATACCTCGGTATTATAAATAGCGTTATAGCAGATCTTACTAATATATATATATATATATATATATATATAGGGAAGGGTATCCTATATAATAATAAAGATTTATTAGTATATACTTAAATAGAGAGCTAGAGGAGGTAATATATATAATACCTTTCTTATTAATTAAGGAGTTCTTTATAAACCTATAATATACTAAGTTAGTAGCCTTATATAAGTATAAAGTAGATTAGGAATAGGTTATTAGACTTTATAAGGCTTTATATAAGTTATAGTAAGGTAGGAGGTAGTAGTAGAATAAGCTATAAGAGATCCTTTAATAAGCAGGGTTCATACTACTATATTTAAATAATATAACTTATTATAATAAGACTCTTAATATTATAATAGCTATATATATTAATAATATCCAGGTATATGGACTAGAAGTAGCTCTTAGCGCTATTTATAAGTATATAAGTAATAAGATCGAGGTTAATAACCTTAGGGTACCTAATAACCTCCTTAGTATATAACTTATTTTTAATAAGGAATATTAGAAAACTATTGATAGTAAAGATAATACTTAATAGATATAGTAAAGGAGTTTAGAGTAAAGGTTAGGTCTATAAATATACCTATTAATATAGGGGCGCTTAACTTTATAATTCCTAGCGTAGGTATTATACTAGATCTAGAACTCTAAGCGTAGTACTAGAGAGTACTCAGTAAAGTTAGCTTTAGAGCGCTTATAATATAACTAGATCTCTCTTTTAATATAGGGCTATAGGTATAATTCTCCTATTACCTAAACGAATTATATAAGAAAGGTATAGAGCGCCTAATATAATGTATTAATATAAACCTCTCTTTAGTAATAAGTTATAATAATAAGTATAGGAATAGAGACTTAAATAAATAGGGTTTTTATAGCTATATTAATAGTAACTATACTAGGTATAAAGATATAGTATACTTAAGAATAAGTTAGATATTCTTTATAGCTAATAAGCTAATCTTATAGAGATCCTAATAATAAGTAATAATCTCTAAGTTATTTATAGAAGCTAAGTATTATATAATATTATTTACTACCTTAGAAACGCTTTAGATATATAACTTCCTAAGTAAACTTAGTATAGATCTTAGAGAGCCTTTTTATATATAAGTAACTAATATAAGAGTAATTATACTTATAAAGAGGGAGTTTATAAATAACTATATAAAATATATATAAATTCATAATTACTTTACATAAGAAGTTACTAAGTAGAGCGAGGTTAACTTTAAATATATATTATTAATAAATAATATAACTAACTTATTTATAAAGCTACTTAGGAGGATAATCTTTAAACAACTCTATAAGAAAAGTAATATAAAGCTATTTAAAGCTAGTACTATCATAGAGGAGTATACTAAGGCTAGTTAAGTTTTATAAAACTAGGCTCTTAGTAAGAAGGAGTATTATAATTCTAAGTAGCGCTATGTTATAATAAATAGGTATATATATAGTATAATATTAAATGATATATAAGTTAGAGGCGTTATAAGTATATAAGGGCTTATTTATATATATATATATGTATATAATAGGAGCACGGGTCGTACTATAATTAGGTATAAGGATAGCTTCGCTTATATAACTATAAATAACACGCTCGTTTGACCCCGGTTTCTAACCCCTAACTATATATAGGATCCTTATTGTTACAATCTTAGGGTACTTCAGGCAGTGGAGGTTTCTTACCATTCGAAACCTACCTACCTTAGGTAATGTGGTAGTGTACTTGTGTCTCCGCATTCGCATATCGCTCACAGGATCGTGGCCACTTTCACCTCCGCCAGTATGCCATATGTTAGCGGGGCAGAATGCCCATTCTTACCAGAGTATGTGAAATCGTAGAGGGCAGTAACAGTGGAACCCTCACCACGCTACCTACTGCGTAAGGTAACAAATGGCAAGCTGGAGGAGATGTAGACCAAAATAAACCTCCAGGTTCCCACCGCCCGCTTAACTAAGGTACATATGGATCACATGTGACAGAACTGGATCCTTGCCTCCGATCCGCCCATCAAAATCGTGATCTCGCCCGGCTCGCTGCACCCGTTTTTTTCCTTCGCTGTCTTTCTTTTTCTTGCTGCCGTGGACGCCGGAGTCAAGCCGGAGTCCGACCCGCATCTTCTACTATCACGGAATCGCAATCCGCGGCCTTTTGGATGTCGACCCTAGGTTCCCTGGTAGCATCCACTGCGAAAGAATGCTTCCATGAAACCTAATTGACGGCTTCAAAGCTACTGTTCCAACTCAGAGATTCTCTAGCACGATAGAGAAGTTGCTGCCCAGTCCAATATTCGGGATCCGGAAGGAGGAATGGTATGTGCGGCTTTCCGGGCCGGACCAAATAATTCTACAAGCTCAGTATAAGACGCTAGATATAACTGGGTAAACTTTATGTCCGAAAAGAACGGGTTCTTTTCCACGACGGGTTCTTTTCCACGCCGAATGATGAATGAAATCTTAGCAGTAGTTACTGACTGCTTGACGATTTTGATTAAAACCTTGAACTGGAAGACACGCTACATACAAGTTCTGGTACCCATTATGTGTTTTGAGCGTGGATCTGGGATGGTCGGTTACGTCTTTCCCCCTTAGCAGCTTCTTCAACTTCCAATCACATAAGGTTAAACATCTCAGAGAAAATGCTCCGTGCGACGCGGCGAGCGCTCGAGTTTATTAGGGGGGATAATATACCCTGCTTCGTGTGATAGGCATATTTAACCCCTAGGACCAGTATTATATTAATAACAACGAATAGGGGGAGGCTAACGCACTTTGACTATGCTGTGCCGAGTGGATTCTGAGTTATAAAAAAGAAAAGATTAACTATAGGCTAGTATAGGTGAGGAAGGCTAAAGGGCCTTCTATAGATTATATAATTTAGTAGTTATATAACTTAAGATTTAGGCTAACTAGAAGCTATACGATAATATTACTCCTATCTTTTTAATTAGTAATACTTAGTATTGATATCTATTAAATTTACTCCTAAGTATATGTTATGAGTATAGCTGTAAAATTAAAAAGGGAAGTAAATAAATCGCTAAAAGAATATGAGTAGATTTCAGGTAATAAATAATATGTTAAGATAACCTTTCTAGTTGACATAGTATATTAGAATACTTATTTGAATATATATAGATTTAACTTTAACTCTCTAACTATAAAAAAAGCATATTAGTATAGCTAGAATATATTCCATTACATAGGCGCTAGAGTATTTCTAAAAAATACTAAATACAAATACGTAATATATAATACAAATACAAATACTAGAAAGGGCTAGAACCAATAGGAACCAGAAAGACAACAAATAACATAGCTCTACCTATAAATAGGTAAGATTATTAAGAGTAAGCTTAAAAGATATATAGAATAATTTATAGATCTAATTAAAAGAGACTATCTAAATTAGGTATAGATTTACTAAGAAAATACTAAAAAACGAGGTATAGGGTTATTAAGGTACTAATTATAATAATATCTATCCTATCTTCTTATTTACTATACTCCTCTCTTCTACGCTCTACTTTATAGTTTTCTTATAATAAGTCTATATACTAAGGGAGTTTTCTAAAAGTTATATAGCTAAGTCTATCTTATCTTATTTTAATTATCCCCTTAAGACTCTTTATAATATTATAAAGGAGAGTTTTTAAAAATAAATAAAACTACTTTATTGAGCTCGGAATTACGCCGCAGCCCCTTCGCAAAAAGACTATAATAAATTCACCTAGTTCGCAGGCATAATTCAGGAAATACTATATAGGTATTTTAACCTATACCCTCTACTAATTAAGGAAAATAATATAAGAACCCTATATATTCCTACTACTCGCAAGTAAACCCTCGCATAAAGTCGGATACGCGCTATACTAGGGCTAATTATATTAGAGCTAAACGGGCTACTAAGGCTCTCGTAGTAATACCCTCGCTAAACCTTCTAGTAAGGTAAAAGCTACTATATAAGATAACTCCTTAACCTAAAAGGTCGACCTTTTAGTAAGGTATTATAAACGCTATTATATAAGAGGTAACTCCTTAACTAAAGAGGTCTTTCCTAAGAGGTTCTTATAGCTAGAAGTATAAGAAGCTCTATAAGTAGGGCCTTATACCTCTCCCTCTTCCTTATCCTTATCCCTTAACTATATTAGTACTAGACCCTATATATAAATATACTAAGCCTAAGCGAGGCACGCCCTTTAGTATAAATAACGTAGAGGGGATCGCTAGAGAGTTTAGCCTCGATGCGATCGATGAAACCCGCTCCTTTATTAACCACTCCGCTAATAAAACTACTTTATATAAATAGTAAATAAATTCTATTTATAGATCTAATTTATTAATAATATCTTCTAAGTAGGCGATCTTATTATTAAGAAGGTTCCTTAGGTTTAACTATCTTCTACTATAGGTTATATCTTAATAATAGCCTTATTACCTCTTCTTCCTTATTATACTCCTTATCCTACTCTAATCCTTAGTATAACTAAAACTACTTACCCTATTATACTAGGTATAAGAAGTTATAATAATATACTCCCTTAAGTATATTCTACTTAATCTAATCCTACTAGTTAACTCTCTACTAGATATAGTCTATATAGCTATAGTTATATTTATTTAAAAGACTAGGCCTCTTAGGATATAATAATATATCTATAAGTATAGTTCTTAAGCGTTACTTAATCGTTATATTATAACTTAGTATTTATAAGACCTATAACTAAAGCTAATATCTAAGGTATTTAAGCTTATTATTTAGTATTTTAGATAAAGTAGACCTAAATAATACTAATAATCTATAAATAGGTTAAGGAATATCTACTATAAGAGATAATATAATATTATTATTATTTCTAAAGTTTATTATATTATTATCTATAAGTAAAGGAGTAAGAGGGTATAAAAGGAAGAAAGGTGCTTTCTTAAAGTCTTCTTAGCTTAATAGGGTATCTTATAAAGCTATATTACTATTAATAGTCAAGTTATAGAACTCTATAGTAATTATAAATATATATTAAGTAACTAAGGGGATTTTAGAGTTAGAGAATAATATACTATTACTTAAGGTTATACTACTAAAATATAAAGATAGTAATCCTTCTCGAATTAGAGCTCTAGCTTATTTAATATATTAGAGGCTATATATAAATCTATCCCTCTACTAAACTAAATTAACTATATAGGTATTAATTAATAGGAGCTTTTAGATTTATAGAGGGGCTCCTATCTTATAATACTATATATTAAGGTCCTATATAGCCTTAATAAAGCGCTAATTACTATTCTAGTCCTATATAGAGTTATAATAGAAGTAATAGCTAGTCGATTAGTCTAAAAAGATTATAGCCTAGTAATAATTACTATAGTTTAATAGAAAGAAAGCCCTAGTAATATCCTAGAGATTCTTTACCTCTACTCTTTTAAGCTTTATAAAAGCCTTATTAATTTCTTTCCTAGGGTACTAGGCTAGCTTATGGATTAGAGTATAAATATTATAAGGGTAGCTCTTAATTATAAATATAAAAAGGGCTATAACCTCTAAATTATCTAACTCCTCTTATCTTATTAGCTTTCCTTATATATTATAAAGGTCTAATAAATATTCTACCTAGGCTAAAGTTATAATAGATAACCCTCTTCTATACTAGGTTATTAAGTAATTTATAGATTCTTAGTTCTATTATATATATTATAAGACTATTAGTATAGGCTTATCCTTATTTAATATAGGGTTCCCTTTAGGTCTTATAATATTAAATCCCGCTAAGGTATTAGTAGGGTTAAATATACTATCTCTCGGGGTAATAAGGGCTAAATAGGGTAATCTAAATAGTTTTATAGACCTAGGGTATTTAAGATACTTCGTAAAGTTAGCTAGTTACTATAAGTTATAATCCCTTTTCTACTTCTTATAGTTATTCTTTTTTTTTATATTCTAGATATTTAGTTCTTTTAATAATCCTTCCTCTCTATTTAACTCTTCTAAATTAGTAAGAACTATTAGACTAGTCTATAAATTAGTATTTATAAGTACTAGTAGGTTAATATCTATCCTATCTAGAGAGGAAACCTCTAGGTTTATAAATCGAGGGGTATACTTAGCTATTTAATATTTAATATCTTCTTAAGCTATCCTTTTCTTAATATCTTTATCTCTTAATTTAAAATATTAATTATATAGAATTCTATCTATTCTTAGTTAGGCCTAGTATCCTTTAGGAGGTATCTTATTAATAAAAGCCTTTAATAAATAATTAATCTAAGCTTAATACCTTATCTTAATAAGCTACTTTAGAAGTATTAGGCTTCTAATTTATATAAAGGACCTAAGCTAATTAATAAAATAGAGACTAGAGGCTTATAATAAAAGGTCTATATATTAAAGTTCTACTAGGTATAGTTATCTTATTAAAACTTCCTTAGCTTTATATCTTAGTAGAAAGCTCCTAGCGATAAATATTAGAGTTTATAGTTATCCTTTAGCTCCTCTCCTTAACTACTAATTATTATAAAACTAGTTTCTCCTATCCTATAAGTTAATTAGTAGACTTATAATAACTACCTTAGTAGACTTAGGCGCTTATAGATAAATAAGGAGTATATTAGAGGACTTAGCTTTAATTTAGGTAATTATAATATCTCTTATATCTCTATTTTTAAAGTCCTTTTCTATACCTCTAACTATCCTATAATAGAGTAATTAGCTAGGCTTAATAAGCCTCATAATATAGTAAGTAATTACTAAGATATCCTTAGTATATATTAGAGTTACTATTTTAAGTATACTAATAGTATTAAATATACTAGCTATAACTTACTATAAGTATAAGGGGCGTATTATCTCCTCTACTACTTCTAAAGTCTTATTCTAATATTTAAGAAGGATATATTTTAATACTATATTAAAATAGTCTATCTAACTAGGGATATTATTTATCCTAGGTAGAGGGTGCGTATTATATTTAATTAGCTAAGGCTAGTAACTAAGCTTATTAAGAGGTCTAAAGCCTAGGATATCTCTATTATTTTATCCCTATACCTAAAACCTACTTATACTTAGTTTATTAAGTATAAGTACTATTAAAAGTCTAATTTTAAGGATAGGAAGGTTTGAGGATCTTAACTCCTAGATCTATATATTTAATACTTTGTTATTATAAAAGATAACTTTCCCTATTATAATATATTAGGAGAAAGGTTAATAAGGGGAAAGTATAAGTAATTTATAAACTAAAGAGCTAAATAGAACTAATATTTAAAGAAAAAGAGGAGCTATAGTATAGTAGTTAATATTATATAGTTAGTAGATAAATTAAGTTTAAAAGTAAATAATATATATAACAGGGGGAGAGAGAAATTAGAGGGTTTAAAAAGTAAGGAGTGCGTTTTTATATCTATTAATTACTTTAATAATATAGTAATTTATTAGTAGCCTATAAAAAGAATACTTAATTCTCCTCCCTTATCCTCCTTAGCTTTAATAAGGTAAAACGAACTTAGGATTAAAAACCTATAATAAATAGAATAGTAAATTAGGGCGGTTATTAAGCTCGGAATTACGCCGCAGCCCCTTTGCAAAAAGACTATAATAAATTTACCTAGTTCGCAGGTATAATTCGGGAAATACTATATAAGTATTTTAACCTATACCCTCTACTAGTTAAGGAAAATAATATAAGAACCCTATATATTCCTATTACTCGTAAGTAAACCCTTATATAAAGTCGGACGCGCGCCGCACTAGGGCTAATTATATTAGAGCTAAACGGGCTACTAAGGCTCTCGTAGCCTAGAAACGCCCTCGCTAAACCTTCTAATAAGGTGCTATAAAAGCTACTATATAAGATAACTCCTTAACCTAAAAGGTCGACCTTCTAATAAGGTACTAAAGGTGCTACGAACGCTACTATACGAGAGGTAACTCCTTAACTAGAGAGGTCTTTCCTAAGAGGTTCTTATAGCTAGAAGCATAAGAAGCTTTGCGAGCAGGGCCTTATACCTCTCCCTTATCCTTATCCTTATCTAACCTACGATAAATCCTTAATTATATTAGCACTAGACCCCGTATATAAATACGCTAAGCCCGAGCAAGGCACGCCCTTTAGCGCAAATAACGCGGAGGGGATCGCTAGAGAGTTTAGCCTCGATACGATCGATGAAACCCGCTTAGGGCGGTTATATATAGGGAAAGAATAAAGGAAATAATAATTAGTAGTAGCTATTAAAACGAGCGGCCTAGTTATAAATTAAACAAATATTCTCCTCTATCCTCTATTATTAACTTCTCCCCCTATAATAACTACTTTTAGCTAGCTACTTTAATCTTTATTTAACCCCTTTATACTTTCTCTCTTATATCTACGAATTATATCTTCTTATTATAGCTAACTATAACTTCCTTATCTTAGGTATTAAAAAAATACTAATTAACCTTACCCTTATTATCTCCTATTAGTAGTAACCCTTTAGATCCTTAGTCCTAATATCCCTATATTTAAAATAAAGAAAAATAATATACCTCTTTTTATCTAATACTCTAATAACTAACTTTAGGTATTCCTTCCCTTCTTTTTAATATACCTATACCCTCTAGCTAATAATTATAATTCTTAGGTAGCTATAAGCTTTATTTAGCTCTAACTTAATATCCCTAGTAATAAATACTTAGAAGTAGCCTTTATATTATAAATATTCTCTAATAAGACTACTAAGGTAATAAGGCTAGCTTTTTAAAAGGCTTATCTTAGTAAATAGGACTTTAAATAAATATTTAGAATAACTAAGGGGTCTAGAGAATTCTATTATTAAGTCTTTATTTATACCTTTACTACTTTCCTCGCTAGCTTATAGGAGATAAAGGTCTTTTAGCGCGTAGTAGCTATATATAGCTTATTTATTTAATCTTAAGGTAGTTATAATATAGTACCCTATATTTACTATAAAGAGCGGGCTTATACTACTAAGAACCCTACGTTAGGTATTTATATCTATAAACTATACTTTAAGTATATCTCTATACTAGGTACTCCTTATACTAACTACTTCTTCTATAAGACTTAAGAGAGTTACTTATATAATAATCTAAGTATTTATAAGCGCTATAGGTATAGAATTAAGTATAATAATAAGGTAAGGAGGAGTAGAGAATTTAATAGTATTAAGGAGATCTTATAATCCTAAATTCTAGTAGACGCTATAGTTATAGCTATAGCTAAGTTTAACTTCTCGCTCCTTTATAATAAATATTATTAATAAGCCTAGGAATATTATCCTAAAGCTAGGTTTATATACTCTTATTACCCTTTTATAATAGAGCTACCTCTAGAGTTTAACCTTATAGAAATCGTAGATTACTTTGGGCTTTATATTATAAATTAAAGTAGGAAAATAGGGTTTCTAGATATATTTATATAGTATATAGGGGGGGCGAAAAGGAAAAGAGAATAAGAAGCTAGTTAGGTTTTAATAAGAAATTAAAGCAAATATTATATAAATAGGTTTATAAAGCTAAAGTCGAAGTATATCTAGGTATAAAAATTAATATAATTCTTTTTATAAGTATCCTTCTCTTTCTCTTTAGTAGAAAGTAATTTAATATTAGTAATAATCTTTTCTAGGAAAAAGGAGGGGGGTAAGAAAAGTCTATTAATATCTTTACTAGGGGCTAGTAACTACGATTTTAATACCCTCTCTCCCTTTATCTTCTTCTTTCTTATTTTTAAGTTATTAATTTTATATTTATTTAGTAAGGAAGAGTAGCTTTAGTATTATTACTAGGAGGTTAAGGATTTTATATTTTCTTAAGCTTAATTACCCTATTATAACTACTAATAGATATTAAAGTTATCTAAGCTATTATTATATTAAATAGTAAGAAGGGGCGTGCTTTAAATAAGTAGGGAGTTACTAATACTATCTCTTACCCTTATCCCTAAAGTTTAGGAATATTATCCCTAGAATCTTAAACTTTTAAACTAAGAGATAAAAAGAAGGGAAAATTAGAATAGGGTTATAAATTATTAATTAAAATAAGTTATAATAAAAGAAACTTTATATATCCCCTAGATCCTCTATTTTAATATACTTCTTTTTTTTCTCCTTTATTATTTTAGGAATCTTAATAACTAATTATTATCTAGCTTTTAAAGCTTTAATTACTTTCTCTAAATCCTTTAAATACTACTTTAATTATATTATTAAGTATAATAAATCCTCTTCCTCTTTTTAATTACTTTCCCTAGGTATTATAAGTTCCTCCTCCTCTTCCTTAGGTATATAACTATTATATTCTTTATTCCTTAGCGCTAAGAAGACTTTTACTAAGTTTCTTTCTAAATTAGATCTATAAATATTTAAATTACTTAGTTCCTAATACCCTTTAGGAGCTTAAATAAATTTATAAAGTCAATTTCTACTAAATATCTTTCTAATAACCTTATTACTTACTAATATTACTAATTAATATAATAGAGCTTTTAGAGCTTACGAAAGGATATAGAAAAGGCCTTATTATTAGTAGTTAAGCCTTTTAATAGATAACTTATTAATAGAGCCCTTAATATTAAATACTAGTATTAAATTACTTACCTCTAGCCTCTCCTTCCTTATAGTCCTCTTATATTAATTATTATAATATTCTATAGTCTTCTTATATTAACTATTAATTATCTTTTTAGCTTATTTTCTATCCTTATTAAGTTATAGAAAGGCTTATAGACGTATTTAAACCTCCTCTTCCTTTATTATTACTAAATCCTAATTAAGAACCCTCTAGGTTAGTATTAGGGTCTTAATAGGAGTAATAAGCTTAAACCTATATAGTAAGTAAAAAGGGCTAAAGCTAGTTAAAGTATAAACGCTTGATTAGTCTATAAATAGGGCAGCGGGAAGGTATAGCTAAGGGTTAATATCTCTCTATCCTCTAGTCTATATTAATAATATATAAGTAATTAGCTAATAACTAGTCTTAACTATACTATTAGCCTGTCACGGATAGCGAATAGATAAAGGTTAACATACTTCAATTACACTATATTAAGTGGATTCTGCGTTAAAGAAGGGGAAAGTCTAACTATAGGCTAGCGTAGCCCCGGAAGGCTAAAGAGTTACTTAGTAATCACGTGACCCGTAAGTTATATAACCTATAAGTCACGTGACCTGAAATTTAGGGAGGTCTAACCTAGCGCTATAATATTACCCCCCCCCTTTACTAGTATTACTATCCGTAGTAACTAATCTATTACTATATAAATATTCCTCTAGTAGTATCCTCCTTATCTATACTTACGCTAGGGCGTTATTATTATCTATAGCAGCAGGGTCCTTATCTCGCGTAGTAGCTAAGAGCTAAGCTAAAAGGTATTTTAGTAGTCCTATTATTATTAAGTTAGTAGTATAGAAGTCCTATAGTACTACGGGGGTGTACTTAAAACTCTTAGTATTATACTAAGTAGGATCGTAGTTATAACCCTTCTAGTTAGCGCGATATTATAACTATCTTTAGTATAAATAGCTAGTAGTTATATATATAACCTTATATTCTAGCTTATAATTAAACTTACTAGGGGGTAGCGGGGTTTTAAACTAGCTTAGAAGAGGATTACTAGTAGCTTTCTAGAGCTTACTCGGGTAGAATATAGGGTAGTAGTTATATTCCTTTAGTAGGTCTAGTATTTATATCCCCCTAGGCCCTATAGCCTTAATAAGCTATAAGCTATCTTATAGTATTAATAGCTTTAAAGAGTTTTCTTAGCGCTATCCCTCTATTAATATATAAATAGAGTTACTTATAGCTAAGTTATTAAGTTAGTAGTAGTAATTTATAGCGCGGGCGTAATATTACTAAGCTATAGCTATATTCCCTTTTATAATATCCTAAATACTATAGAGGTTTTATACTAACTACTAGGTATTACCCTAGTTAATCTTTTCCTTAGTTATTAAGAGCTTCTATATATATTAGTCCTAGTTAAAACTTATTTATAGTAGGTATCCTCGCTCGATTTTAAATAGTATAAGCCCTATAGTTTTATTTAGTAATACTACTTAGGCGAAGTCTATAGTAGGGAGTATTTCGCTCTAGTTATCCTAGAATTAGTTTATCTATAGGCATAAGTATTAAGTTAGGTATTAGTTAAGAATTTCTATTTACCTATTAGTTTTAGTATAACCTACTATACTTAACTATATAGTTATATTATATATCTTATAGAGCTCGTTCTAGAAGTTAGAAGTAAACTAAGGGCCCCTATTAGATATAATTATAATAAGGAAACCTATATACTAGAAGATATAAATATAGTATAGCTAGGTAAGGTCCTATATTATAATAGTCTTATAGTAGGGGAGGGAGACTATCTTCTTTAAGAGGTAATATACTATAATAAATATATTATTATACCTATAGTAATTAGGTAGGTAGGATATAAAATCTATTATTATATACTCCTAAGGGTAGTCTAGTATTAGTAGGGGTCTTAACTCGCTTAGGGGCTTATCTCTTAGCTTCTATACTTAGTAGTAGGTATAGTAGTTATAAATATACTACTTAATATTAGTAGTTAGGTAGGGCTAGTAGTAGTATTCCTTTAGGAGTTTAATAGTCTTATTCTAACCTAGGTACGCTATAAGCCTCTAAATATAAGCTTCGCGGATTAACTTTATATATAGGTCTTCTTCCTCTAGTACTATAAGCTTCTTATCTATAGTTAGGAGCCCTTCCTATATTCTCTAGTATTCTTTTTTAATAGCTATAAGTACTTTTAGTAGCTTAAGCGATAGTATATTAGGTTTATAATTTAACTAAAGGATATATTTAACTAGGAGGTAACCTTTTAACTTATCCTCTAGCTCTAAAGCGTTAATAGTTACTATAGGGCGACTTAGAGCGGATTTAAGTAATTAGTATAATTTACTTATTACCTCTAGGGATAAGTAAGTAAATAATAGTAGCACCTAGGTATAGTTAGACTTATAAATAGCTTATTACGTTTAGAGGTCTTTATTCTTCTATAAGAGGGCGTTAGCTAGCACGTTTTCGCACCCTAGGTAGTACTAGATATAGAAGTTAAAACTAGCTAAGATACCTAACTAGTAGGCTTAGTAGATATTTAAGAGCCGCTTAGTTATAAAGTAGAGTAGTAGTTAGTAATCTATAATAACCTTAAAACGCTAAGTAGCTATAGAGAGTTTAGCCCTCTACTCCTCTAGCGCTAGAATAATTACTATTATCTCGTAGTTATAAATAGGGTAGTTTATCTCTATTAGTAATATTATCTTTAAGAAGTAGGCTATAAGGTACTATAAGCTATTATTAGTTTATTATTAGAGGAGGGTAGTAATATAAACTAATTTAGGCCTCTGGCCACTGCATAGTGATTTTACCTACTCAAGTGCAACAGACCTTCTAACTCCGCGCCTCCTGACAATATATAGCCTTCGGTCACGTGATCGTAACCTAATAACCTCCTAAGTTGCCGACCACCTTTCCTAACCATAGCCGTACTTATACGTGCCCCACTAGATAGCCTCACGATCTTTAACTTTATATTAATAATAACGTGGTTTTTAATTATTTAATAGACTATAAAACTATCGACTTTTCCTCTCGCGCACTACCTACGCTACTAATACCACCTCTATTACTACTTTATCCGCTAGAAGTCGTTACTATCTTTATAGTCCTCTTATTTAATCGGGTTAGCTAACGCCTTCGTAGTTAGTATAAGCTATACTTACTAACGTTTAAGCCCTAAGGGGCCTAGGCTACCTCTACCTTAATAGTGCGGAGGACCTGCTCGAAGAAGGGCTACTCTATAGGGTATATAACGACCTACCTAGCTTCTACTACTAAGTCTACTTACTTAGCTATAATATAATAGCGAGTATCCCCTCTAAGGATATTAATAAGAGCCTTCTTAAGGGCTATATTAATAATATATTCTTTATATATAATAAAGTAGTTAAAAAAGGAGCGGGTTTTATTAATTATATTAATACTAAACTCTCTAGTAAGCTCTCGCATATTATTAGTATTAAAGGGTATACCTCGTATAAGCTTAGCGTTTTTATATATAGGGTTTAGTACTAATATAGTTAAGGGATAAGGAAGAGGGAGAGGTATAAGGCCCTACTTATAGTAGAGCTTCTTATACTTCTAGCTATAAGAACCTCTTAGGAAAGACCTCTTTAGTTAAGGAGTTACCTCTCGTATAGTAGCGTTTACCTTACTAGAAGGTTAACCTTTTAAGTTAAGGAGTTATCTTATATAGTAGCTTTCGCAATACCTTTAGCACCTTGCTCGAAGGTCGACCTTTTAGGTTAAGGAGTTATCTTATATAGTAGCTTTTATAGCGCCTTACTAGAAGGTTTAGCGAGGGCGTTACTACGAGAGCCTTAGTAGCCCGTTTAGCTCTAATATAATTAGCCCCGGTGCGGCGCGCATCTAACTCTATAATATTTAGAGGGTTTACTTATAAGTAGTAGGAATATATAGGGTTCTTATATTATTTTCCTTAACTAGTAGAGGGTATAGGTTAAAATACCTATATAGTATTTCCCGAATTATACCTACGAACTAGGTGAATTTATTATAGTCTTTTTGCAAAGGGGCTGCGGCGTAATTCCGAGCTTAATAAACTAATTTAGAGGTATCCGTCTTAACTTAGGTAGGTAGTTCGGGCTTCTAGTAGTATAGGATAGGGGCTAACGTTAGGGCCTCTTTTAGCGTTATAAATACTACTATATAGTCGCTATTAAAGTTAAATTAGGGGCTTTTAGCTATAAGTTTAGTAAGTAGCCTAGCGATCTTCCTATAATCTATAATAAATCGGTAGTAGAAGTTATAAAACCCTAAGAAGGACTAAACGCCGCGCACTATAGTTAGTAGCTACTAGTCCCTTACTATAAAAACCTTCTTAGGGTTAGGGCTAATCCCTTTAGTTATAATAATAAACCTAAGGTAGCGCGTTATAATTATACTAAATTCGCACTTCTTAATATTAGCCTAAAGCCCTGCTTAGCGTAGCTAATTAAGGACCTTTTTAATATATTCTTTATACTAGAGGGGGTCCTCTAAGTAGATTAGGATATTATCTATATACGCTATATAGAAGTTATCTAAGTATTCTATAAGCGTATTATTTATATACTATTAGTACGTCGCTAGGCTATTATAGAGCCCGAAGGGTAGAACCTTATACTTATAGGAGCTATAGTAAGTATAGAATATTATTAAGTCCTCTAAGTTAGGGTAAATACGGATTTAGTAAAACGCCTAGTAGATATCGATCTTTATAAATAACCTAGCTTAGTTAATTTAACTTAGCGTTTTATTAATTAAGGGTAGTAGGTACTAGTCCTTCTTAGTAAATCCGTTTAGCTTTTAAAAGTTAATATAAAACCTTAAGTATCTATTAGCTTTTTAAATAAATAGTATTAGGAATATAAATAGAGCGTTACCTAGCGCTATAAAGCCTTTCTTTAGGTTCTTAAGGAGATATTATTAAGTAGCCTTAAGTTCTAATAAGGATTATTTATATAATAAGTAGAAAGTTAGCTACTCCTTTATACTAAGCTCTAGTTCGATCTAGTAGTTATAAGAGTAATAAGGAGGTAAGGTATTACTAGCTATCTTATTAAAGTAATCCCTCTAGCTCTAAAGATAGGGGGGGAGTCTCTCTTTAATTAGTTATTAATTTTTAGCTTTATTAACCTCTAGTAGGTTAATACCTCTTTCTTCTTCCTCTTACTTATTTATAATTATTAGATCGAGCTTATATAATAATATAGAGCCTAATTCGATATTAGTATATCTTAGGTTCCTCTTAAACCCTATAGCACTAATAAGCGCTATATTAAGATTCCTCCTTACTTATTAGACCTTAAGAGTAAGGGGTTTAGGCTTCTAATACTATATAAGCTAGGTTTAATTTATAGTTAGTACTCCCTTTAACGCTATATTTATCTTCTATAAGTTATTATTATATCCTAAGTCCCTAGGTATACTACTTTACTATAGAATTTTTATAAGGGCTTTTATCTTATTTATTATAGCTTTCTAAGCGTTATATTACTATTCCTTAGCTTTAAATATAGCTTAGCAGCGTTTAGTATTAAGTTAATACTCTATATTGATTTTAGTAGGTCGGAGGAGGTCCTTAGTATCTTATATAATCGTTTAGGGAAGGTCCTAGGCTATAAGGATATTACTTAGCTAGTATAAGCGCTAATAGCGTATATCTATACTAATATTATAGTAATTAAACTATAAGTAGCTAAGGATAAGGTTATATCTCCCTATATTAAGTTAGAGGAGGGGTATTTATATTAATTCTTAGCAGTCTACTTATATATAGGTTATCTATACCTTAGTTATAATATTTAATAGCTCTCTATTAAACCTAGAAGCTAGGATAGGGTATTATAGCTTATTATATTTAGTATAATAAAAATCCCTTAATAAGGGGGTTATATAAGTATTTATAAAAGCATAGCTATTTACTCTAGTATTAAGAAGGGCCTTAAGGTAAATACTATATCTATTATAGACTAGGACTAACTCTTTCTCTAGTAGCTTACTATTAACTAGTTATTATAGGTTAATAAAAACTATTACTAATTACTAATCTCTTTAGGTCTCCCCTAATAAGGAGTCTATTTTTACTAGGGGCCCTAGTTTTCTACTAGCTCTAGGTTACTACTAGTAGCTTTAGTAAGCTTAGTAATACTTATAGTAGCTCTAGCCCTCTTATAGGGGTAATCCCGCGAGGTATAGCTAGTATTACTATAGACGAAGTAGGCGCCCTAGTCGTAGAGCTTCTTATATAAAGCCTCGGGGATATAGCCTTAGTTAGTATAGGCTTAAGCACGAGGGTTCCCTCTACTAGAAGGTTTAGCGCGGGCTACTAGGGCGGGGCCTCGCATAGTAGTTTAGTTAGCTAAATAGGTATTAGAGGGCGCTATAATATAGGCTATAGTATAGATCTAGGTAGTATAGTCCTAGAAGTTAAGGGCGCTATTTATATAATAAATAGAGTACTAATTCTAGA
>JAVHLU010000546.1:0-54620 GCA_036785755.1 Colletotrichum ledebouriae | reverse complement strand
CTATATAAGCCTATAGGGTTTACTAACGAGTTCCTAACTTATAAAGAGTTATTTAATACTACTTTAAGTAATTTTAACTCTATAGAAGAATATATAAATAAAATAAAGGAACCTACGGATAACCTAGCATATAATAAGCTTAAACTACCTAATTAGGTAGTTATAGCATATATATTAAATAGCCTAGACGAAGAGTATAATAGTTTTATAACTAGTATTACTTAAGGTCTTAGGGCTAATAAGGATACCTATACGCTTAATAGTCTATTCTCTAGTTTATTAGACGAATTAAGATATAAGGGTAAAGTAGTAAATCTTACTACTAATAATAATAAATATAAAAATAAAAATAAGGTTACTAAAAAGCCTTAGAAAAAATAGAAAGGTCTATACTATAAAAACTATAGAAAGACTAACTCTACTGAGGATACCTATGCCTTTCTATACCCTGAAAAAGCCCTAGCATAGTAGAATAAAAATAATAATAAAAACAAAAACCCTTCTACCTCTACTACTACTAAGGAAGTTAATATAACTACCTTAAGGGTTATAGAAGAAGTAGAAGAAGAAAATAATACTTTAATAACCCCCTATATATCTATAGATCAACCTATTAATCAAAACGAGGATCCTATAGATCTTAATAATTCCGATGAAGATCAGGAATTTCAAAACGTAAAGATATCCCATAATAATCCCTATAATAATATAATAACTAATAATATAACCTTAGGTACTTTGATTTAATAGAGTATTACAACTAAGGAAAAGGACTTAGGATCAAGGCGTTATAACCAAATTAATACTATATTTTATATTAATACTGCTACTACTATTCATATAGTTAAAAATCACACTCTTTTATATAACAAAAAGTCTATAAATACCTCTATAAAGTGGGGCAAAGCAAGTCAGCTTACTATAACTATAAGTAGAGATTTAAATATTTTCCTTAATAATAATAAAATAATATTAAAAGACGTTTATCATATACCTAAACTAGGTATTAATTTACTTAGTCAAAGTCGACTTAATAATATAGGTATAGCCTCTATTATATAGCAGAAACCTATTTTATATGATATATATAATGACCGTACTATAGCTACGGGCTATAAGTCTAATAACCTCTATCTCTTTAAAATACCCTTGAATCAGGGTTATAAAGCCCCCTTAAAGAGGAAGAAGAATAATAATAATGATAATAACCTACTCTATACGCAATCTATAACTAATAATAATAACAAAGATCTATATAAACTATAGCATAACCGTCTAGGTCATATAAGCTATAAATATCTTAAAAATCTTTCAGATAATACTAAAATAAATAATAACCTTATGAATAATAATAATAATAAGGCTATGAATATAACAAATCTTCTACCTTGTGAAGCCTGCCTTAAGGGCAAGTTTATCACTAAGGTTAATAAAGAATTAATATATAATAAAGATCTAGATTATCTAGATTATATAGCCTCAGATCTTTATAGACCTATAAGTCCTAAAACCTATAATTACTATAGGTAGTTTATAATATTTATTAATAAATATTCCCGCTTTGCGTGGGGAAAACTATTAAGATATAAGACTATAGAGTCTATTACTAAAGCCTTTAATAAATTTAAGGCTAAGGTTAATAATAATAATAATAATAAGCGTATAAGAGAATTCAATACGGATAGTGGACTAGAATTCACTAATAAACGTATTAAAAAAATATATATTGAGCTCGGAATTACGCCGCAGCCCCTTCGCAAAAAGACTACAACAAATTCACCTAGTTCGCAGGCATAATTCGGGAAACACTATATAGGTATTTGACCTATACCCTCTACTAGTTAAGGAAAACAATATAGGAACCCTATACGTTCCTACTACTCGCAAGCAAACCCTCGCACAAAGTCGGACGCGCGCCGCACCGGGGCCGATTACATCGGAGCCGAACGGTAATATATATATAAATAGTGGTATTATCCACAATATTAGACCTCCTTATACCTATGAACTAAACCGATTAATAGAGCGTATTATACGTACTATTATTAATAAAACTAGGGCTATTTTATATAACTCTAGTCTACCCTTAAACCTATAGGGTGAAGCAGTTATTACTTCTATATATCTATATAATAGATCCCCTTATAAGGCTATTTAATATAAAACTCCCTATAAGTTAAAGAATAAACAAAAGCCTAATATAAATAATATAAGGGTATGGGGTAGTTTATACTACTATAAAAATCATAATCCGTTGGTAAAGAAGCTTAACCCTAGAGCTTCAAAGGGAGCTACTATTAGTTATAGCTCTAATGGTTATAAGGTCCATAATATTAATAATAAAAAGGTGTAATAGTCGAGAGACGTTATTATATTAAAAACACACCTTTATTACTCAACAGAAAGAGTTACCTATATATATCAAATCCCAATTCGATAATAATACTACTAAAAGTAGTAATAATAATAATAATAATAATACTAAGATGTCTCCCCTACATCCTAGTAATAACTCTTTACCGAATCCAACTGTTGAGGCTAGTATCAATAAAGACAATAATAATAATAATAATAAAATTCAGGATATAAATAATAATAGTAATAACAACAATACCAATATAACTAATAATAATACCAGTAATAACCAGTTATCTGACGTTCGAGAGGATAACTATAAATTATTACCTAGAGATTACGCGGGTAGTAATTCGGAGAGTACTACTATTAGTAATAATAGTAGAAATAATTCCAATTTATTAATACAACTCCCCTCAATAACAGAAGAAGCTAAAAAACAATATAATTGGGTTAAATATAAAGAAAGTGCACTTTTTACCCTTCAAGACGTCCTAGTCTTAAGGGAATACCTAAACTATAAAAATGAAAATAATAATAATAACGCTAAAGCTGTTAATATAATAAATAATAATAATATAACTATAAACAAAGCTTCTTATATATTAGCAGTAACTACTCTTAATAAGCCAGCTACCTATAAGCAAGCAATCTGCTCTCCACATATAGATAATTGTATTCAAGCTATGCTTATAGAGATAAAATAACTTAAAGATAATAATACTTAGAATATTATATCTAAACCTAGGGGGGTTTATCCCCTAGGGGGCCGCTGGGTTTATAAAATAAAACATAATAATAGTAATAATAATAATAATAATATAAAATATAAAGCCCGTTGGGTAGTTCAAGGTTTCAACCAAACAACATATTAGTATAGATTACCTTAAGACTTTCAGTACTACTTATAGACCTAAAAGCTATAGATTTATATTAATGTTTGCTATAAAGTATAACTATATATTAAAGCAGTTTGATGTTACTACTGCTTTTACCCACGCAGATATTAATGAGGATCTCTATGTGAGGATACCTACTGGTTTCTCATATGATAAAAATACTAATAAATTAATATATAATAATAATAATCCAACAGATAATAGCTTAATATACAAGCTAAATAAAGCCTTATATAGCTTAAAACAAAGCCCACGCCTATAGCATAAAACTTACAGTTAATACTACTTCAGTATAACTTTGGAGTCTCTCCCTATAATGAGGGAGTATTTATATTCAATAAAAATTAATATAAAGCTATTTTAGCTTATTATGTTGATAATATACTATTAGCTATTAATAATAATAATACTTATAATTATATATATAATAATATATAAAAGCATTTAAGACTTCAATGCTTAGGGTAGCCTAGTATCTTCCTAGGAAATGAAATAATAATAGACCGTATAAATAAAGAACTATATATAAAATAACTAAAGTATATGGAAAAATACTTAATAAGTATAATAAAACTATAGCCTATAGGGCTTATACCCCTATAGATAATAATCTAAAGTTATATAAGAATAATAACTATATAACTAAAGAGGAAATATTATAATATTAACAAGAAATCAGAGCCTTATTATACCTAGCTTTAAAAACAAGGCTAGATATTACTTTAGCGGTTATAATATATACCTATTATAGTAGTAATCCCTCTAAAGAGCACTTTATAGCTCTTAATAGAATATGGGGATATATGAATAAATTCCCTAACTATAGTTTAATATATAGCTATAATAAGGATATACCTAATAATAATAATATAATTAGATTTACGGATTCAGATTGGGCACGATATCTTAATAATTAAAAATCAACCTCAGCTTATATATTTACTTAGGGTTTATATAATATGATATCCTATTCTTCTTCTAAATAAAAGATAGTAGCCCTATTAAGCTACGAAGCCGAATATACAGCTCTATTAGATGCAGCAAAAGAGGCTCTATATATATATATAATAGCTATAACTTTATACTTAATAAATTAGGCTATAAAAGCCTTATAAAGCCTAAAATACTTATAGATAATATCTCAGCTTAGAAATTAGCTGAGAATCCTGAATTTCATAAAAAGGCTAGGTATATTAATATTAAATACTATTTTACTAGAAATCTAATTATAGAAGAAGAGATTTTCCTCTTTTGAATGTAGTCTAGTAGTAATATTGCGGATATATTAACAAAGCCCTTAGGTAAAATAAAGTTTCATAACCTATTAAATATAATAGGTAATAATAATAATAATAATATAAATAATAATTTAAGTAATAACCGCATTAGAGATCTAAGTTATTAGACTGCAATAACAATACCTATAACTATATAAAAGTCCAGTTTTTCTTTTTATACCTATAAGATTTAGGTTTTTAGGTTTTTCTACTAGCAATTATTATATAATATTCTAAGAATTTCCTCTTTATTTTTCCCTACCGGGTTTTAAGAGTTTTTATATTAGAGTATATAACCTATGTAAGAATAGGTATATAAGTAGCAAAAGGGGCGGTAAAACAGTCTGAATAATAGATATTAATAGGCTGAGTAATATGGTGATAAAAGCTGATAAATTTAAGCAAAAGGAGGCATTTTTACTGGAATTAATTAATAGAGAAATTGTTAAAATATTAATAGTATTAATAATATTGTCTCTAAGTCATAAATCCTACCCTCGTGAAGTAAGGGGTAAGATATTCTAAAATATAACTATAAAGCAGTAGCTTATTAAGCAGAAATCGCTCTTAGATCACTATGTGGTCCGTGCGCAATTTTTATATATTTATAGCTATAAAGCTAAGGATTATAAATATATATATATATATATATATATATAAGGTTATTAGTATTATTAGAATTTATATAGATTTTTAAAGTATTTATTCCATGAAGGAAATACTTTTATAGTTATTATTTTATGTTTTATCGTTATTAAGGTATTATTAAAGAGATATTGTATAGGTATATAACTATATATACTATAGTTATTTATTAAGGCTTTTATAAACCCTATAAGATTATTATAGAATTTTTTAAGATATACCTTCGGTATTCTTACACATACTTACAACCTATAAAGAGAGTGTGATAATATAATATAATATAACATAACAATAAGCTATATATTGAGCTCGGAATTACGCCGCAGCCCCTTCGCAAAAAGACTATAACAAATTCACCTAGTTCGTAGGTATAATTCGGGAAATACTATATAGGTATTTTAACCTATACCCTCTACTAGTTAAGGAAAATAATATAGGAACCCTATATATTCCTACTACTCGCAAGCAAACCCTCTAAATATCACAAAGTCGGACGCGCGCCGCACCGGGGCTGATTATATCGGAGCCGAACGGGCTACTAAGGCTCTCGTGGCAACGCCCTCGCTGAACCTTCTAGCAAGGTGAAAGCCACCGTGTATTGTCAGGAGGCGCGGAGTTAGAAGGTCTGTTGCACTTAAGCAGGTAAAATCACTATGCAGTGGCCAGAGGCCTAAGATAACTCCTTAACTTAAAAGGTCGACCTTCTAGTAAGGTAAATACTACTATATAAGAGGTAACTCCTTAACTAAAGAGGTCTTTCCTAAGAGGTTCTTATAGCTAGAAGCATAAGAAGCTCTATAAGCAGGGCCTTATATCTCTCCCTCTTCCTTATCCTTATCCTTATAACCTACGACAAATCCTTAACTATATTAGCACTAGACCCCGCATATAAATACGCTAAGTCCGAGCGAGGCCTTATACTTTTATATAATAAGTAAGAGTTATCTAGTTTATAAAAGGTTCCTTTAGGTCTATTAATTAGATTATTATTATATTTAATATATCTTTCTTACCTATCTCTTATATAAAATTAAGCTGTTATTAAGAAGAACATTTAGGTACTAATAGAATACCTCGCTAAACTAAATAAAAATAGCGCTATCCTTATTCTATAAGAATATAAGCTATTCCTAGGGATATTTTATAAGCTTAAGATACTGTTTTCAGTACCTTAGTTAATATATTTTCATTATATTATAAGTATATTTACCTTAAGTTAATTAATAATAGTAAAAGACTTACCTATTAAGCTATCTATTTTATAACTATTTTAGAAATAGAGATTCTTAACTATTTAATTATATTATAAATATAAAGGAATAATAACTTAAATATTCTTAAATAGTAATAAATTTGAGTATAGTTCCTATTAAGATTCCTCTAATTTATTATATTTATATATTTCCTCCATTCTAAGTAAAACCCCTACTTTAGAAAGTATAGTAGCTACTAGCGCTATATTAATAAGTAAGGTTTCTAGGATATATTTATTCTAAGCTAATAGGATCTTAGTATTACTTAGTACTAATTTTCTTACTCTTATTTAATTTTAGCTACCTATAGAACTTTATATTAACTTCTCTTTTTTTCCCTATACATATTAATTATAACTATAGCGCCTATCCTATTATACCCTATTAGTAATAGCTAAATATTACTTCTATTAAGTTATTTTTATCCTCCTAGATTTATAACTTATATATAGTTCTAATATCATTTATAATAAGCTAACCCCTTAGCTTAGTATATATTATAGGCTACGCCTAGGTCAAGCCTACTATAAGGGGTTAGACCCGAGTTTATTTAATAAGAGGTAGCTATAATACTATTTATTTAAGCTAAAGAGGAAAAGGGGAAATTTTCCTCTCTAGTAGAGATTTCGCTAGTCTATAGGGAATAACTAGGTAGGCCCCGGGTAGGCCCTAGGTAGCTCCTTAAGGTATTAAACCTAGGTAGAAGCCTAGGTAAGCTTAACCCGGGCATAGCCTATTTATAGGGAATAACTAGGTAGGCCCTAGGTAGGCCCTAAGTAGCTCCTTAAGGCGGTAAACCTAGGCAGAAGCCTAGGTAAGCTTAACCTAGGCATAGCCTATAATACTATCCCCCCTCCTAGCTAGTCCCCCCCTAGGCGTAGGCTAGGTTGCTATCGTTATCTATAACTAGTCTATATAGGGCTTTATACCTATCTATTATAGCAGTCTTAATAATAGCCTCTATAAGCTCCTAGGTAAGCTCTATATACCCCTCCTACTTAATTAGGACCTTATACCTCTACCCTCGCTTAACTGCTTTCTATTATACTATATATATCTCCTCTACGTACTACTTAAATTCGCTATTATTAGCTATAATTAGTAGTAGCTAGGGGTTTATTCTTATCTATATAAGTAAGGGGTCCTCTAGTACTCTCTAGAGGAGGTCTATATAGAACCTTAGGTAGATATTACTAAGTATATCTAACTTAATAATATATAACCTTAGGACTCTAACTATAGTATATTTATAATATAACTATAATAGCTTCTTATTAGGCCTAGGGCTTTTATAATTAGCTATTAAAAGCTAAACCTTATTACCTACTTAATACTCCTCTATAAGTATCCTATACTAGTTTATATTCTCCTCGCTATATTATTAAGTAGTTATAATACTTATTTAGATAAAGTCTACTACCTCTTATAATCTTATTACTAGGAGAGTAGCTACTATATCCCTAGAGGGGGCTTCTTTTATTATATTATCTACTATAAGTATAGGGTTAATATAGTACTTATATTCTAAGAAGAATAGTAAGAGCCTAGTTATATTACTAACCTTATTATAAAGCGCTAGCTAGGTAATAAGTAGGAGCTACCCCTAGTTATCCTATATCTAGGTTATAAATATATATAAGATAGCTTATATCTCTTAGTTCTACTTCTTAGTATTACTATTAATCTATAAGTAATATATAGTATTTAATAGCCTCTTTATACTAGTAAGGTAGTAGAATTTAGCCTAGAAGTAGCTTACCTAGTTAGACCCTTAATTACTAATAATATTATATAGGAATATATAGAACTAGAAGTAAGAGGTAAGGAACTAGTAAATATAAGCTTTTACTTTTATAATACCTATCTCCTCTAGTATTATTAACTTACCTAGCTTATTTATTATAACCTATAAGTATTAGCTAGTATTATCCTTTATAAGTAGTAAGTTTATAATAAAGTCTATTAAGAGGTCTAAATATAACTAAGTAGGTATTAATAGGGGCTTTAGGAAGCCCCTCTTAGCTTACCTCTAGATATATATCCCTCTATAAATATTATAATTCCTTATAAATCTCTATACTATTTATAGTTATCCTAGCTAATAGAACTACTAGCTTATTCTTTCTAGTATATTATAATAGCCTAGGTAAGTAGTTATACTTAAGTTATAGCTCTATTAGATAATCTTTATATAAAGCTCCCCTAGTAAGTTATTATTATCCTCCCCGCTAAGTACTTATAGCCTCCCCCTAAATATTAGTCTCCCCTAACTATTAATATTATACTTACTAATTTAGACCTTAGCTTTTATATCTAATAGGAAGCTCTAAAGCTAGTAAATAACTATATAATATATAGCCTTATATATTATATCCTTCTTTATAGTTTCTAGCTATAGCGCTTATAGTTTAGAGTTATTATTAAAAACTATAGTATCTAGGATATTAGTATAGCCCTTCTAACTTCTTCTTACTAAGGGGCTAACTATAGGGTCCCTATAGGGGTAGGCGTAGTCTAGTATTAGCTATAAGACCCTCCCCTGCTTCTACTTATTATCCTACCCTTATAATATATCCTACTCCTTCTAAGAGAGGGTATTAGGAGCTATTACTTCCTTATTAGGGCGGTATTTAATAGTAAAATTATACTAAGATAGCTCCTCTACTTACTAGCTCTAGCGCTCTATAAGATATTACTTCTTTATAAAATATTTAAGCCCCTAGTAATTAGTTAGTACCTTAAAAGTAGTTATATTATATAGCTCCGCCCTCTATATATATAAGTAAGAAAGGATTACTAGGAGCTCCTTATTATAAATAGAGTAATTATACTCTATAAGTAAGAGCTTTTATAAGTAGAATACTATAGGATACTAAGTACCCTCGAGGTTAACTTATAAGAATACCCCTCTTAATATAAATCCTAAATAATTAGTTTAATAATAATCTTATTCTCTAGACTAAACTAGTAGAGTACTAGCTAGGTATTAAAAAGCTATTTAAGCTATAAGAAGGCTTATTCTTAATTATCTCCTTACTAGAATATTATATTCTTTCTAATAAGTAATATAAGTAGTCTAATAATATCCTTATATTCTAGTATAAATATATTATAATAATTTATAAACCTTAGGAAGCTCTAGACCCCCTTTAGGGAGGTAGGGGGTAATTACTTAGTAATTACCTAGAGTTTCTTAAGATTATAAGAGAAACCCTCTCTTATTATTATAATAAACCTTATATACTTAACCCTCTTAACTAAGAACTTATACTTTATAAGGTTAAAGTTTAGGCCTATATCTACTAGCCTCTAGAGGACCTCCTAGACCTTCCTCTTATAGTCTTCTTTCGTTCTATTAGAGTAAATTAATATATTATTTATATAAGTAATAATAAAGTTATTAAAGAAGTCTTATAAGATATTATTAATATATTACTAGAAGCTAGTAGGGGTATTAGTTAGGCTAAATAAGTAAATTACTTACTTAAATAACCTATACTAAGTATAGAATATAGTTCTCTTTTAATACTCCTCTATTACTTTTAACTTATAAAAAGCTATTACTATATCTAGCTTAATATATTACTTAGCTATACTTACTTAATATAATATCTTAGAGATTAATAAGAGGGGGTAGTAGTCTTTCTTTATAATTATATTAAGGGCTTTATAGTTAATATAGAAGCGAATTCCCCTATCTAGCTTCTTTATAAAGAGTATTAATACCTTAGTAAATAAGCTACTAGCCTTAATAAACCCCTTATTTAAGAGGTCTTATAAGGTCTTTTTTAATACTAGTAGCTCTTCTCTTAATATATTATAAAAAAGGCCCTAGGGGAGTAATAGCTCCCTCCTATTTAGTCCTAGTATAAAGTTAATTTAGTAATCTACTTCTAGTTACCTAGGGGGTAATAAGTAAGCTTTATTAGAGTTAAATAGGTTAAGAAACTCCTTTAAGACCTAGTTTAATAAATAGTATTATTAATCCTCTTTTAATCTTAGGTTTAAAGCTTTTTTAATATTAAATAAGCTAATAGCTTATACTAGTACTTCTTTTATACCCTCCTAGTACTTACTTTATTATCTCGCTAGGTATTAATAGATTATAGAGAATATAGGTATCTTAAGGAACCTTATAGCCCTTATTTCCTTTATAAGGGGAGTTTCTTCTTAGTCCTTTAGGTATAGCTTAACCTATCCCCTCCTATAGTATATTTAGTAGGCTATAACGTTATAAATAACTTAGCTCTATTCTATCTAAGGGCGCCCTAAGAGGATATTAGGGTCTAGGCTATTAACTATATATATAAAGATATACTAGGTATAGCTACTCGTTTCTAAGTTAAATACTACTATACTTAGTATATTACCTAGTAATAATCTACTAAGTATATACCCTCTTATAAGTTAATATCTCTTCTTAATATATAAAAGGTAGAGGTATTAAGCTAGAGAAAAGTTAATTATTATATAGATATTACTCCTAATATCTACTAGGGTATAAGCTAGATATTATTTACTAACTCTAACTTAAATAATAATAAGCTTATTATTAGCTAGTTATTCCTATTTATATTCTTCCTAACTTAATATCTCCTTTTTAATAAGCTCTAGGGCTTAATTTCGCTCTAGAGTTAGTCTTTTCCTAACTCCTTATTTTCTTCTAAGGAGTTAGCTATTACTTAGTAGTTATTTATAACCTCGTAGTATATTATTTCTTCTTTTAAAATCTTTATTTTTATAACCCTAGGTAGCTAGTTCTCTTTACTAGGGTAGTACTAAGTAATATAACCTCTAGCTCTATAAGTATAATAGGTATAGGGGTCCCTTATACCCTTTTAAGGTTATTAGTACTATAATAGGGAGGTATTTAAAAAGGATCTAGAGTTTTAGTAGTTATAGTATCTTACTTCTTTAACTTATAGAATATATATAGCTCTAGTTATATAGGTATCCCCCTTAGTATCCTTAGTAGTAGGTCTCTAATAAGTTATTAAGTAGTTACTAGTAACCTTCTAGCGCTCTACTTTCTATATAATACTCTAAACTTTTAAGAACTAGCTATTATAATTAGCTAGTAAGTTAATAATAACTAGCTAGTCCCTTAGCCTAGGGGTAAGGGAGGCTTCTAGAAGTAAGATCTAGATTTAGCTAGGCTAATTTATATTACTTATATTAGCTAGTATCTACTTAAATTTTAATAAAAAGGTTACTAGGGATTTATTCTCTTTCTACTAGAGGGTCTATAGTTAAGCTATAGCTTATAATTAAATATTTAGGTCCTTATATATCTAGTCTAGGTAGGCTATAAAGTCCTTAGGGTTATATTTCCCTCTACCCCCCTAGCTCTATAGAAGGTAGAGACTACTTACTAGGTTATAATATCTAAATAGGAGTTAATAAGGTACTATACTTCTATATCTATAGTATAGAATACCCTATCTATAGTAATCTTATACCTTATTTATTATACCTAGGTAGTATATTCCTTTTACTTACTTAAAAACTTTAGGAGTAGGGGTAATAGCTTTTAATATATTATACTAAGTATTACTAGTACCTTACTAGTAGTACTTATAGGGGTTTATATAGCTACGCGTTAGCTATTCCCCTACTTAACCTCTTATAACTATTACTAGAGGGACTCTATTATTACTATTAAATCGGCTTATAATAGCTTATCTTAAGTTTTAGCTATATTATTATTAACTATTTTACTAACTAGTAGGGACTAGCGCTTAACCTATTATTATTATTATAGTAATAAGCTTAAATATAGAAGGGGTTAGACCTAAATATTTAATTATAAGCTATAGCTTAACTATAGACCCTCTAGTAGAAAGAGAATAAATCCCTAGCGACCTTCGTATTAAGATTTAAGTAAATACTAGCTAATATAAATAATATAAACTAGCTTAATTAAATCTAGATCTCGCTTCTAGAGGCCTCCCTTACCCCTAGGCTAAGGGATTAGCTAATTATTATTAACTTACTAGCTAATTATAATAGCTAGCTCTTAAAGGTCTAGAGTATTATATAAAAAGTAGAGCGCTAGAAGCTCTCTAATAACTACTTAATAACTTACTAGAGACCTATTACTAAGGATACTAAGGGGGATATTTATATAACTAGAGCTATATATATCTTATAAGTTAAGGAGGCGAGACGCTAGGATTATTAAAACTCTAGGTCCTCCTTAGGTACCTCCCTAGTATAATACTAATAGCTTTAGAAAGGTATAAGGGACCCTTATACTTATTATACTTATAGAACTAGAGGTTATATTACCTAGTATTACTCTAATAAGGAGGATTAGCTACCTAGGGTTATAAAAATAAAGACCTTAAAAGTAGAGCTAATCTATTATAAGGTTATAAATAACTACTAAGTAATAGCTAACTCCTTAAAAGAACATAAGAAGTTAGGAAAAGACTAATTCTAGAGTAAGATTAGGCTCTAGAGCTTACTAAGGAGGAGATATTAAGTTAGAAAGAATTTAAATAAGAATAACTAGCTAATAATAAGTTTATTATTATTTAAGTTAGAGTTAATAGAAGATATCTAGCTTATACCCTAGTAGATATTAAGAGTAATACGTATATAATAATTAATCTTTCTCTAGCTTAATACTTTTACTTTTTATATATTAAAAAGAGATACTAACTTATAAGGAGGTATATACTTAGTAAATTATTACTAAGTAATATACTAGGTATAATAGTATTTAACCTAGAAATAAGTAGTTATACCTAGTATATCTTTATATATATAGTTAATAGCTTAGATTTTAATATCCTCTTAGGGCGCCTTTAGATAGAATAAAACTAGGTTATTTATAATACTTTTACTTACTAAGTAAACTATAAGAAGGGATAAGTTAGGCTATACCTAAAGAATTAAGAAGAAATACCCCTTATAAAGGAAATAAGGGTTATAAGGTTCCTTAATATACCCTTATTCTCTATAATTTACTAATACCTAGCGAGATAATAAGGTAAGTACTAGGAGGGTATTATAGAGGTACTAGTATAAGCTATTAGCTTAGCTAATATTAAGAAAGCCTTAAACCTAAAACTAAAAAAGGATTAGTAATACTATTAACTAAGCTAGGTCTTAAGGGAGTTTCCTAACCTATTTAACTCTAATAAAGCTAATCTATTACCCCCTAGGTAACTAGGGGTAGATTATTAGATTAACCTTATACTAGGACTAGATAAAAAGGAGCTATTACTCCCCTAGGGCCCCCTATATAATATATTAAGAGAAGAGCTACTAATATTAAAAAAGACCCTATAAGACCTCCTAGATAAGGGTTTTATTAAAGCTAGTAGCTTACTTACTAGGGTACTAATACTCTTTATAAAGAAGCTAGGTAGAGGAATTCGCTTCTATATTAACTATAGGGCCCTTAATATAATTACTAAGAAAGATTACTACCCCCTCTTACTAATCTCTAAGATATTATACTAAGTAAATATAGCTAAGTAATATACTAAGCTAAATATAATAATAGCTTTTTATAAGTTAAGGGTAATAAGGAAGTATTAATAGAGAACTATATTCTATACCTAATATAAGTTATTTAAATAAATAATCTACTTATTTAGCCTAACTAGCACCCCTACTAGCTTCTAGTAATATATTAATAATATCCTATAAGACTTCCTTAATAACTTTATTACTACTTATATAAATAATATATTAATTTATTCTAATAGAATAAGGGAAGACTACGAGAGGAAGGTTTAAGAGGTCCTCTAGAGGCTAGTAGATATAAGCCTAAATCTTAACCTTATAAAATATAAGTTCTTAGTTAAGAGGGTTAAGTATATAGGGTTTATTATAATAATAGGAGAGGACCTCTCTTATAACCCTAAGAAACTCTATGTTAAAGCAGTTAGCGCAAGCTATACTTACCGACGTTCGCCTAGGCTGCCTGGGCTACCTCTGCCTTAGTAATATGGAGGACCTGCTTAAAGAAGGGCTACTCTATAGGGTGCGTAATAACCCGCTAAACTTCCGCTACTAAGTTTATTTACTTAGCTCTAATACTATTATACCTTATAGAGTCCCCTATAGGGGTATTAAAGTAAGCCCTCTTAAGGGCTATACTAATAATATACTCTCTATATATAGTAGAGTAGTTAATAAAGGAGCGGGTTTTATTAATTATATTAAGACTAAACTCTCTAGTAACCCCCTCTATATTATTTATACTAAAGGGTATACCTCGCTCGGGCTTAGTATATTTATATATAGGGTCTAGTACTAATATAGTTAAGGATTTATTATAGGTTAGATAAGGATAAGGAAGAGGGAGAGGTATAAGGCCCTGCTTATAGTAGCAGAGCTTCTTATGCTTCTAGCTATAAGAACCTCTTAGGTAAGACCTCTTTAATTAAGGAGTTACCTCTTATATAGTAGTATTTACCTTACTAGAACGTTAACCTTTTAAGTTAAGGAGTTATCTTATATAGTAGCTTTCATAGCACCTTACTAGAAGGTTTAGCGAGGGTATTTCTAGGCTATAAGAGCCTTAGTAGCCCGTTTAGCCCTAATATAATTAGCACTAGTATAGCGCGCGTCCGACTTTATACGAGGGTTTGCTTATAAGTAGTAGGAATATATAGGGTTCTTATATTATTTTCCTTAACTAGTAGAGGGTATAGGTTAAAATACCTATATAGTATTTCCCGAATTATACTTGCGAACTAGGTGAATTTATTATAGTCTTTTTGCGAAGGGGCTGCGGCGTAATTCCGAACTTAATAACCCTAAGAAACTCTAAGTAATTACTACGTAATTACCCCCTATCTCCTTAAAAGAGGTCTAGAGCTTCCTAGGGTTTATAAATTATTATAATATATTTATATTAAAATATAGGGATATTATTAAACTACTTATACTACTTACTAGGGAGAATATAATATTCTAATAGGGAGATAACTAAGAATAAGCCTTCTTATAGCTTAAGTAGCTTTTTAATACCTAGCTAGTATTCTACTAGTTTAATCTAGAAGATAAGATTATTATTAAAACTAACTATTTAGGATTTATATTAAGAGAGGTATTCTTATAAGTTAACCTAGGGGGTACTTAGCGTCCTATAGCGTTCTACTTATAAAAGCTCTCGCCTATAGAGTATTACTACCCTATTTATAATAAGGAGCTTCTAATAATCCTTTCTTATTTATATATATAGAGGGTAGAGCTATATAATATAACTACTTTTAAGGTACTAACTAACTACTATAGGCTTAAATACTTTATAAAAAAGTAGCGCCTTATAGAGCGCTAGAGCTAATAAGTAGAGGAGCTATCCTAGTATAACTTTACTATTAAATACTACCCTAGTAAGGAAATAGTAGCCCCTAATACCCTCTCTTAGAGAGAATAGGACGCGCTATAAGGGTAGGATAATAAGTAGAAGTAGGGGAGGGTCTTATTACTAATACTAAACTATACCTACCCCTATAGGGATCCTATAGCTAGCCCCCTAGTAAGGAGAAGTTAGAAAGGCTATACTAATATCCTAGATACTATAGTCTTTAATAGCAACCCTAAACTATAAGTATTATAGCTAGAAACTATAAAGAAGGATATAATATATAAAGTTATATATTATATAATTACCTATTAGCTTTAGAGCTTCTTATTAGATATAAAAGCTAAGGTTTAAATTAATAAATATAATATTAATAGCTAGGGGAGGCTAATATTTAAGAGAAAGCTATAGGTACTTAGTAGGGAGGATAATAATAACTTACTAGGGGAACTCTATATAAAGATTATTTAATAGAGCTATAACTTAAGTATAACTACCTACCTAGGCTATAATAATATACTAGAAATAGTAAGCTAGTAGTTCTACTAGCTAGGATAATTATAAATAGTATAGAGATTTATAAGGAATTATAATATCTATAGAGGGATATATATCTAGAGGTAAGCTAAGAGGGGCTTCCTAAAGCCCTTACTAGTACCTACCTAGTTATACTTAGACCTCTTAATAAACTTTATTATAGACTTATTACTTATAAAGGATAATACTAGCTAATATATATAGGTTATAGTAAATAAGTTAAATAAGTTAGTAATATTAGAGGAGATAAGTATTATAGAGGTAGAAGCTTATACCTATTAGTTCCTTACTTCCTACTTCTAGTTCTATAGGTTCCTATATACTATTATTAGTAATTAAGGGTCTAACTAAGTAAGCTACTTCTAAGCTAAGTTCTATTACTTTATTAATATAAGGAGGCTATTAAATACTATATACTACTTATAAACTAATAATAATATTTAGAGGTAGAACTAAGAGATATAAGCTATCTTATAAATATTTATAACCTAGGTATAGGATAATAAGGGGTAGTTCTTACTTATTATTTAGCTAGCGTTTTATAATAAGGTTAGTAATATAACTAAGCTCTCGCTATTCTTCTTAAAATATAAGTACTATACTAACCCTATACCTATAGTAAATAATATAATAGAGAAGACCCTATCTAGGGATATAATAGCTACTCTCTTAATAATAAGATTATAAGAAGTAGTAAACTTTATCTAAATAAGTATTATAGCTACTTAGTAATATAGCGAGGAGAATATAAATTAATATAAAATACCTATAGAGGAGTACTAGGTAGGTAATAAAGTTTAGCTTTTAATAGCTAACTATAAGAGCCCTAGGCTTACTAAGAAGCTATTATAGTTATATTATAAATATATTATAATAGGAGTCCCGAGCTTATATATTATTAAATTAGATATACCTAGTAATATCTACCTAAGGTTTTATATAAACCTCCTCTAGAGGGTACTAGAGGACCCCTTACTTATATAGATAAGAATAAACCCCTAGCTACTACTAATTATAGCTAATAATAGCGAATTTAAGTAGTATATAAAGGAGATATATATAGCGTAATAGAAAGTAGTTAAGCAAAGGCGGAGGCGCGAGGTCCTAATTAAGTAGGAAAGGTATATAGAGCTTACTTAGGAGCTTATAGAGGCTATTAGAGAGATTACTATAGTAGATAGGTATAAAGCCTTATACGGGCTAGTTATAAATAATAATAGTAACCTAGCTTATACCTAGGGGGGGACTAGCTAGGAGGGGGGATAGTATTATAAGCTATACCTAGGTTAAGCCTACCTAGGCTTCTACCTAAGCTTATTACCTTAAGGAGCTTACCTAGGGCTTACCTAGTTATTTCCTATAGACTAGTAAAATCTCTACTAGAGAGGAAAATTCCCCCTTTTCCTCTTTAGCTTAAATAAATAGTATTATAGCGACCTCTTATTAAATAAACTTAGGTCTAACCCCTCGTAGTATAAGGCCTAACTTATCCGCCCTATTTGTACCCCTAGTCTCTAGGAGATTAATCCCCTTAAAATAAACCTATCTAACGAGGTATATTAATACTAATATAATATAACTAAATTATATTATAATTATACTAAAACTGATATTATATTCTAGTAGAAATACTAGATTATACTCTTCCCTAGTAAACGCTTCTATTACTAGGATTATAATTATAATAGATACTTTCTAAACCTTTACCCCTATATAATGAAAAATATCTCTTTAACTTATCCTAAATATACCTTTAATATAATTAGATTAGCTTCCTTTTAAGGATATATAAACCCTTATTTATTATATTTATAAAGTTTATAATACGAAGGAGAATAGCTTTAAGGTTTCTATTAATTCTAAGGCTAATTAAAAGGGCTCTAGTAGCTAAGCTTCTAATATTACTAAAGTAAAGTTTAATAATATATTAATTATAACTTAAATATATTTTATTTACTAACTAAACCTATAGATGTATTTAATAAATAGTTTATTTAAAACTAAGTTAATACTACTTAGTTTAATTAGAATTATATTACTTTAAATTACTAGTAGTTAACTATTATTATCCTATTAGATATCAAAATAGATATCTAAATACCCTCTCTTAGTAATAAGAAATAGAAGCGCTCTAATAAGGATCTAAATAAAGTTAGTATTATTTTAATTCTTATTAAGAATATATTTCCAATATAGTCTAGCTTATTAGTCCCCCTTTTATTCTCTCTTAGAAGTATATTTAATAAATAAAGGAGATTAAGGAGGCTAATACTACTCTTAAAGCTAAAGAGTAAGCTCTAATAGATTCCATTAATAAGGAAACTAAGGGTAATACTAAATTTATATACTAAGAGGCTAAAATAAATATAATATAAACCTCTTCTAAATATAATTAGAACATAATATTAATATAATCTAGCTTTAATTTATTTAATATTCCTAATATTTATTTAAAAAAGTAGCCTAGAAGCTTATTATTAGTTAAATCTATTAATAAGCTTTTTTTTAAAAATAAAGAACCTTATAGTTTACCCTTATTAATATTATAAATTATGAAATAAATCCTATTATAAGTATTTTTCTAAAATACTCAGAATATATTTCTAATATATTTAGGTCATTATAATTTTAATAATCTTAAATATATTTTTCCTAAGTTAATTAGTAATCCCTATATTTAGCTTACTTTTAATACTAAGCTTAATCATAATAACTCTAAAACCTTTTAATATTATATAGGTATTACTTATAATATTACTCTAATTAATAGAATTAAGAAAGGAAATAATAATTATACCCTAGGTTTTACCCTAGATCCTACCCCTAATTCTAAAATAGAGAGAGAGAGTAATATTACTTAGAGATTAAAAATAAGAATAAATAGTAATTATAAGTAGAATATAATCTAAATATAATTCTATAAGTAGTATTTTTTAGGGGCTTATAACCTAAATAAATATTAATTTATATTGTATGATTCATTTTATATAATTTATAACTTCTAGTAATACTCATAGCTAAAAGTAGAGGGGGGTAAGATAAGGTTTTATAGAGGGGTAAGCTAAGGTACGGGCCGGATCATATATGGACGCGATGATGATCGCGAGTTCGCTTAACGGATCGCGAACAAGCCCGGTCGCCGACATTCTCCCCATACTACCCCACCTGAGTGGAATCAGTCCTTCGGCGAGAGCGGGCATCCAGAGCCTCCGGCATCTAGTACCTACTTCGATCTATTCATCCTGGCTTTTCCTTGAACAACTCCTGTTTACTATGGACGTATGACTACAATGAAGATATTCCGGGACCTGCAATAGCATCAACGGGAGCCGATTTCGGGTCATTCAGTTACAATGAGCATAAAGCAGACGGCGGGGAAAGTGACCCCGTGGCGCTCGCTTCAGCAACCCGAATCGAAAGGTTATACCCGCCTTGTCCAGTGTCTTCGGCGTCTCAGTCCCCCGCTTTCTTCCCAACTCTGCGCCAAACGATGAAAATGTCATGCTAGCCGAAGACTTTTGTCATCCATGGATGTCAGCGAGGTAAACCAGCTGGCCTATGACCGTATTGTTGGCTTCTTCAAAACGCAGAGTAGGCCCAGGAATGAAGCATTCCCGCAATCAAGAGTCATTCACACCTTTGTCCAATTGTTTTACGAGCACTTCGATGCCCAATTCCTATGCATCCACCCAAAACTTTTTAAGGTTTGGGAGAACTTGTACAACAAGCATTGAAGGTCCACACCAGCACAGGCATCTCAAAGGTTAGTGCAGTAGGGGTCCTACTGTTATCGGGGTTATAGAAAACAGCAAAGGTTGATAACAGTGGCCCCTTGATGCGCTAACCTTTGAGATGCCTGCGGAGGTGTACAATTCCATCCTGTGAGTTACTTAGCGTGTCTTTGCCTTTGCTATTGTCCCTGGGTTTGCGGGGCGGTTTACACCTCAACTTACCCCTCCGCAAAACCTCATCTTACCCCTCCCCACCGCACTATACCGCCTTCAGCAGGCGCGCCGCAGCGCTAGGCCTCCTTAAGGGGATAAGCCGACCTTCTGCGAAAAATGCGCATAATACCTAGAAGTACCTTCTAAATATACCTAATTCATATTCTAAGCATGCTTTAAACATGTTCTAAATATGCTTAATAAATATATATAAAATAAACCCTTATATAACCCTAACCTAACCTAACCTTAACCCTATAACTAACCCTAACTAACCCTAACCTATATATTTATACATATTTATTATTATGTATGTCTTAAACATGCTTAGGATATATTTAATATGCTTAAGACATGTTTATAACAGGCTGCAGTCATAGTATAAAACTAGTCTGTGCGGCTAAAAGTAGATAGGGTAAGATGAGGTTTTGCGGAGGGGTAAGTCAGCACCCCCCATAACCGCGCACCCCCCCATAACCGCGCACTTTAGTGCAGTACTACAGATAGACCACTAGTAATGTATTTTAAGCGAAACATCTGTTTATTAAGGGATTCCTACCTAAAAAGTATACTAAAGTAACCTAAATTCCGCCTCTTAAGCTATTTACCTAACTATAGGTTTAAATATAAACCCTTTAGCGAGGGTTTAGGCTATTTTAATAGTATTAATATTAATAAAGACCTTCTTTAGATTTAGGACTATAGTAGCCTTTTTTTTAGGTATATAAACTTATAATTTAGCTTATAACTAAGCGATCTCCCTCTCTTATATTATAATATAGTTAGATTATAAATCTAGCCCTTTACTTACTATAAAAAGCAATTATTTACTATACCTCTATAAGAACCGTGGAGTTATATTAAATACTAACTATAAAAACTCAATATTATATAAATCCTTCGACTTAGTAGGTATTTTAAGGCCCTCGGGGGTTACTTAGGCCTTATTTAACGTTATTTTAGCTTTATTAGAGGGGTTATTAGCGAGTAGTTATTAACTAAGTAGGACCTTAGCGTAGCTAATAGGATAGAGGTCTATAGCGTACTACCTAGCCCGTATATTAGCTAATAAGAGGCCCTCTAGGCAGGCGAGAGCATAGTAGATAAGGAAGTTCCTCTTACTAAGAGGTGCTATATTAGTAAGTATTATAAAGTCGTTTACTCTTTATTAATATACTACCTTTAGGGGGCTAAATATAAATAGATTAAGTAGCTATATAATATAGCTAGAGTAAGCTAGTAGAAATACTAAGTAAATACCCTAAGAGTAATATTCTTATATAAAGTTAATCGTAGTATAACTCCTATACCTATTAAGTACTAATAGGCGCTAAAGCCCTTCGTCGCTACCTATAGGCTTCGTATAAGGGTTAAATACCTCCTTTAGCTAATTAATAGTAATAGTATTAGAGGTCTATCTATTTTTAGTACTTATAAACTACTAATTTTTATAGTCTTTAAGTTTAGAAGGAAACTACTACTACTAGACCTACTTACCCTTAAATATAACTAGTAGAGGAAGCTTCTAGCTAAGGGCTAAGATATATTTAAGTATAGTTATCTATATATATAAGTCTAGCGTCTTCTAATAGATTTTATATATTAGGGAGGAGCCTAGGACGAGGCTATTTACTCCCTTACCCTCTATAAGGCTAGTTTTATCTATATTAAAGTAATACCTTAGTAGAATAGCTCTTATTATAAGTAGGTTATAGAGGTTAAAGTAATCCTAAATAACCTTAGTTATAAGTAACTTAGCGCGCTTAGATTTAAGAGCTTTATCTAAATAATTATAATAGAGGGGTTATAATATAAAAATCCCTCTAGCTAATAGTTACTAAGTAGCTAGAAGTTACCCTATACTACTAGTACTTATTAAGCTAGATCTTTTAGCTATAGATAGGTTAGTATAAGCCCGAGGGCCCCTTAGGTAAGAGCCTAGTTAATAAAATAGGTCTCCTAATAGGTAGTAAGACATTAGAGGGGTATTTTACCCTCCTACTAGGTATTAGCGTTATTAAGCTAGCCTCGAAGAGTTAATTCTAGGACTTTCTAAGCGTATATAGCCTTGCGAATACTAATATTACGTTCTATATCTATAATAGCATTTAAAATATCGCTCTCTATATATTTTAGTATAGCGAATATACTAGTAATTTTAAAAATACTAATTTATTATATTATAGTAGATAAACGCGTTCTCGTAATAATTAGTAGTAGTATTAAGGAGGAAAAAAGTGGTAGTTAGAGGTGCGCGGTTATGGGGGGTGCTGACTTAAGCTGAGGTACAGGCCGGTTTGCGGGGTAAGCACTAACAATTCGTTCAGTTAATTTCATCGACCAGGCACATTATGGGGGTGTGGGGATGTCTCATCGTTACAAACAAAACTTTCAGGGACTGACCGTATTGTAAGTGAGTGTATAACGTCATGTTTGCGAAGAGGCCAAATGCTTACCAAATCTAACTAATCAGATTTCTTCTCTGTAGTTCGTGCTGAGCACGCTCCTTAGAATGACATGTATGCATTTTTCGGGCTCATAAAAGGCTCCATGAGAGCACAGTGGGATCAGTGTCAGCTGAAGTCTATGTGCCGTTCCACAGTCAACTCTCCACGGCTTGATGGCGGAGTTCAGGATTCGGTGCATGAAAAGGAATGGAGAATATGGCTTGTTGCTGAGTCGAGAGTCCGACTGGTCCATTCTCTTTTCAGAAAGTTGCAAACCCCGGGACTACTGACTACTTAGCCTGACGATGACTTTGAGAATTCGATGTCCTCAACTTATCTTCTTGGGACTATCGCCCGTATTCAAACTTCATGAGATGACCGACCGGCTTCTGTCACATGAGTGTGTGTGGAGGTGTCGAGACTCTGTTGGCTAGCGAGAGCAGTGTCGATCTCCTCAAGGTGAGTTATGACTTTTCTGTAGTTCTCGAAGCGATATGCCAACCACATGCGATTTCCAGTGGCCCACGCCCATTTTCGCAAGAGATGTACATGCTCAGTCTACATGCAAAAGAAGAGTTCGTCCGATATCGGCTATCGTGTCCACTGGGGAAATTCCTAGTCGTAGGATCACCTCGCAAACAACCCGTGGTTGAGAACAATCCCCCGGCGGAATCTTTGCTCGCGACCGCGGCAGAGTCTGTCAGCGACGCTTTCGAGTCATTGAAAACCAAGTTAGCTCCTTTGGCAGAGGGAAATAACCAGTCTTGTCTGATGAGACACTACCACGTCTTGCCACTTCGGAAGCTTAAAGAATTCTGCGGTTGGCAAGTCACGGAGACGCAGATCGAAGCATCGAGAGACTGTCTGCGATGCTGGATGCGGGACAATCAGAGAATCGACCGACGATGTCTTTGGCACGCCGCTGCCGCTTTCAAGATACTGCGGAGCAAGCACTACTTTGGATGCGACCATCCGTTTGCTCTGCTCATTGTCAACCTGTACATCTGGGCGTTTGATCAACTCGCCGAAGCGACGGGAAGCGACGTGCCCGTGCCGCCGACTGGAGCCGCGCCTGATCATCGTCCGACGAGAATGGACATGTTGCGAGATTACCATGACGTTGATGTGTGGGTGGAGAAGGGCAGTCCAGGTGTGCACAACACAGGAATAGGAACCATGAAGAGTCCCAGAAGCGGTGCCCGGCACGTCACCGAAAATCAGACAGAGAATCCTGTCAACTTCCACAGGCTGGCCACGGTTACGCATTTTCTTGATCGGAGCTTGGAGACGAGTTGCCGAAGGTGGCCGGCCCCACCGGTGGCTTGTATAGTGAGCATATCCGGTCCCCGGATGGATGACCGAAGTGCAGTCTGACGTGGGGCCCAACTTATGGAGGCGTCACCACCTTGAGAGGATGTGCTTGGGTGGGCAAGTAATATGGGTAACACGAACTACGTTATCTTGCAAACACGTCTAGTAGGTCTCAAAGATGGTCTCAAATGGGATATTGCGTGATCGTGAGCGACTCCGACGAGTTCATGATCATGATTATTCACAACGTGTAAAAAAGTAGGAAATTCGTAGTTTATTGAGACTCTTTGACTCCCCTGACCCTACTGAGAGAACTGAAACATGACTCGGACAGCCAAGAAGGATATCAATTTTGAAACAAAATAAAAAAAAAAAACTCTAGAGAAACTGTGATGCAATTTCTACCCCATCCCGGCAACAGCGATGCAAACTTCGAGGCTGTCGGCTCCTCGCTTGGGGCCACGGTTAGCGGTAGGACGAGTCTAAAGGCGACCACAAAGAAGTGCGCCCGAGAGATCCAGACATGTAATGGGACATGCTGTAGTTGTGATCTTACAGATAGAGTTTTGAAGCAAAAAGGACTCCAAAATGACGATCGGAACTCTGCTCTCAGCTTTTGCTCTCGCATCAACTTTTGTGCCATCGCGGGTCAAGAGGGAGCTTTTCAGAACCGAGTTGGTTTCGAAACTACGGAAACATGCGACTGTTAGTACAGAACACATATTGCGTCAAATCAAACAAACTGACCACGGATGCGAATAGGATTCGCCAGTGATTGCAAGGCGAGTAAACCGAGTAGGACAATAGAACCCACGAAATGCATCTCAAAGGTTTGATTGAGATGATGGAATACGTTGCGGATTAATTGTGTTCATTTCCAGTATTTCGTCTGCTCAATGCCAAACGGCCTGGTGTCGCTGCTTATAATCTTGACAAAAGAAGCCTTTGCTATCAGCTTAACGGCGACTTATGGCTACACTGTTGTGCCCGGAACGGCGACATTTCGGGGGATTGGCGGCCCCATAAATGCGGTATGGGGCCGGGCACTCGGGATGGGATGGCACGAAACTAAAAAATCAAGCGATTCTCAAGAGTGTGTCTATGGAGCTTGGAAGGCTTCTGATAGCCCCCATGACATATGTTCACGGCTGTTAGTGATCCAACTCGATACTCTTGCATTTCGTTTCCCATCTTACCTGTTGGCGACAAACCGCCCCCACTGATGTCGCTAGGCTCCAACACTGAAGGTCTAAATATAGAGTGCCCGCCTGTGTGCACCGCCTGAACCAACAAGCCGCAGCCGACCTCGCTGTAATTTCCTCTTGAACAACCTCCACTGCTTCAACGCCTTGCTTTCTTCTGCCCCTGGCATCTCATTTATCCAACTAAGCTTTCCCCAAAATGACCTCGTATAACCTCACAGAATACCGGCCGTTCCGCCCCGGGAACGGGTTTGACCTCGAAGTCCACGGACAGGTCTATCGCCCAGATCACCCGTTGATGCAGCATCTCTGTGACGCTTGCGCGCATGGAGACCTCGAAGAATTCAGACGGCTTTTCGAAGGCTGGAGGAACATGAACCCCGCCGATCCGCCCGCCGGCCCCGAAAATTATCCAACGGGTACTCTTGAGCCCTTGCTGTACTTCGCTATCCGCCAACATCAGCCACAGATCGTATCATATCTTCTTGATGAGGGAATCAAGGTCAGCATGCTCGCTGCTGCTGAAGCACAAGAATCCAAGTGCGATACGTCAATATGGCAGGCATTCCTGGATCACGGCTGGGACATCAACCGTCCGTACGGCGCTGCTGATCCACCGATTTTGGCGTGAGTTGGCCTTCCTGTTTCTAGTTATTTGCCGTGCGTTGTAGGTAACCCATCAGCTAATGCCTCTTCAAGATATATCTTGGACGACGAGAAGCTCGTCGAGTGGTTCCTGGCTCACGGTGCGGACCCGAATGCCGAGGCTCGGTACGGCTGGACTCCATGGCTGCGGGCCATCGTCTATGCGCCGCTGAACATTGTCAAGCTCCTCCACGCGGCGGGCGGCCGCTTAGACATCGCGGTCCCCTTCACTGTCTTTGGGGTTTCGAACGATGTCAACCGGTACCCCGATCGTCTGGACGTGCTGGTTTATCTCCTTGACAACGGCGCAGACATCAACGCCCGTATTTGGGCGCACAACGAGTATGGCAGGGTGAGCCATTTCGATTTTGGCTCCGCTTTGAACAGAGCCGTCAAGGAACCTTCGATGCATCGCATTGCGGAGGAGTTGATCCGACGTGGCGCACGAACTGATATCAAAGCGGACTTCAGGTCAGCGCACAAGACGGCTTTGGATTTTGCGAGAACGAGTTCGCCACACCTCGTACCCCAACTAGAGATTCTTAAGAGACGGGAGATTGAAGAGACAGGAAATGAAGCGCCATGAACGGGTACGAACGAAGCTACTACACATCTGTCCAGGTGCTGTTGTATTCTCGGTGTCCAGTATCGCTGCTTGCAAGCAAGCTGCGCTTGTACGTGCTTGATTTGTTTTTGGAAATGTAGCAATAAAAGTCCCTTTAGGTACATGTCAAGTTTTATTTCAATCCGCATCAATCACTGCCCACGTGATACCAATTTTTCCGAATTCAACATGAAATCAGGCGAATCTGGGACCACGTGATGTCCATTGCTGTCTTCGCAGGGGAAGAGGCACAACGGGAGGGGCCATTACGGCTACAGATCTACCCAGACGAAGCGACATGAATCCTGCACTTTTCTGACTCAGAGGTCTTCTCTCCTTACTCTCATGATTCGTTGGTCGGGCAGCCCGAATCGTTACTATCTTAGCTATTGCAGCTCAAATTTTCTGAGACTACGAGAATCCCCAAATTTAAACAACTCCTTGCATCACATTACACCAAACAATGACACTGTCAACCAAGCCCCCGCACGGCCGCCTTATCAATATCGGCAATCACTCGCTGGCTCTCTACACTTATGGCCCCGAACCCAGCAGCAACGATGATCCCGTCGTGTTGTTCATCTCAGGCGTGGCAAGCGATGCTCTAAATTGGTAAGCCGTGGCACGCCTTCTCGGCTACTCTTCTTGAAGCTACACTTACCACCGGGCGGGCTTCAATAACTCAGAGTCATCGCCGGTAGTTCCCATAGCCGAGAATATTGCTCTGGAGCTACTCTCCTGATTGACAAGGCGTCCAACCCGAATCCATGAACCCTCATGGGGCACTCCTGGGCCGACGTGCTTATCCACGAGTTCATCGCCTTGAAGGGAGGTGACATAATCGCCGGTCTGGTACTCGGGGACGCCAATCATGAGACAACCCCGCTGGTGATGGACGTGAATGATCCCGTTCTTTGGAACGTCATTGCCACAGGCGTTGATGTGTACTCTGCCTCAAGCGTGGATGCAAACCAAAAATTGACGGCGGAGGAGTGGGATGCATTCAAGGTGGCGCAAGCAACTGAGGAATACGATTTGAACGCAGAAACTGAAGAAGACAACTACCCATCGAATTTCGAGGCACTACAGAAGAAGGGATTAAGTTCGAAGCAACCGCTGGTTGGAGAGCAGCCTATTTATGTGATTGCTGGCACACGAAGTAGGGATTGGGACGGGTTGTGTAGGGCTGGCGTTGCAAAAGGGAACGGAAATGAGGAGGAGAGAAGCTATGTGAGGGAGTTGACCAAGATGGTCAATGCGAAGAACGAGGCCATCATGAGGGAATTCTCGAAGCTCTCTACGAAGAGCAAAGTTGTATTCGTAACCGAGAGTGGGCACTTTGACCAGTTGACTCAGCCGGATATCGTTGTTGAAGGGATCAGTTGGGTCCTGGATAACCTGCCCGCAACTTCATAGTCATGAAGAATCAAAAGCTTGCGTCCAGAATCAAGTGGTTGATACCGGCACTAAACCCAGGTCCTGTGCGTAAATTTGGTCGATTAGTATTAAACAGTGATTGTTCAAATAGACGTCGACTCAAGTCAAGTAATGCTACAAACACCGCTGCATGACCACAAGTACTTCCTTTCTCTCTACGCAGCCAGAAGTCGAATTTCGTCAAACAAATTCACTGAATTGATACTCAAGTTCAGCTCAAGCTTAGCAAAACTGTTTCCCAATTACATCGTGTAAGCTGCCAAGATTTGTCGGGACGCGTCCGCGGTCGCGCCAAGCGCGTGTACAAGTGAGCCGCACGAGGCGCCCAAATAAGTGCCCGTGAATAGTAGCCGAAAGAATGGGAGATTGTATCCAGTCTTCAACTCTTTCCCTTTTCATCCTCAAGACATGACCAAGTTTTGGATCTCAAATGGCCGCAGTCACTGATCGACCCGCTGCCGCCCCCGCAAGGCGTTTTCTTCCCGCCCCGGGCCCCCAACCTCAGCCACCCGAACCAGGCACACCAGACATGTGTTACTCGGCCGGCGATAACAAAGCCAAGAGAATCCCGCAGGATCACGGTTGAATTATGTTTGCATCAAAATCTCGCACGTTTGATGTGCTTGTGCTACTCAGCCAACCTGCTGTTGGGCGTGAGGCAACCAGCTGCAACAATAATCGACATCGGCGTCTCGGCTTGCGAGCAATCCTTTCCGGATTGCTTCCTTGGCATTGCAAAGTCGCCGGAACAGTGAGAACGTGATGTCTATAAGAAAGTCGAGTTTCTGCCGCTTTATTTGATCACAAGCATCTCAACTCAACAGCAACACCATCTCCACCACGAGACAAAGACCAACAGTCTCCTCGAGAACATAACGCCATCCAGATCGAACAAATTGCAACCACTAAAAGCTTCTATCAGAATCGTTCTATCGCAAAAAATGCAACTCTTGAAGTCCATCGCTCTTCTGGGGCTCCTTGCGGCTCAGTCCCTGGCAGAGCCCATTCCCAAGTTTCGGTGAATATCTTCCCTTGACCTTCATGTTGAGAATGCACAAAGAGGACTAAACGCCCCCTCATTATAGACAGGGGCAGACCTCGGCCGTCAAAAGCTACCTCGCAGCTCGCGACTCGCTTGATATCCAGAAACGGGCCGACCCTTCTGATTGGGTCCCGGGACCTACGGGTGCCACATGGGTTGACATGTCAAGTTACGGGTCCGCCAAAGACGGAGAAGCTCTCGGTAATTTCTATCCCTCCTTTTTCCCTTGACGCGCTTATACCCGCCCCCGACCTCTCAAATTCCTCTTCTGTCTCATCCGCGGTCTCGAAACACAGTTACTAACACGTCGGGCTCACAGCAACTGACGGTCTCTCCACGTGCATCGCCGTCATTGCCGTGAACAAGAACATCCAGGACGACGACGAAAACGACAAATGGCTTGCGCACGTCAGCGCCGTCGATTGGGAATCGCAGCTGAACGCCTTCTATGAGGTCATGGACCTCTCGGACCCTCGCATCTTCATCATCCCCCCGGACCCCAACTACGTCGATGCCGACAGGGACTTCCAGGACCGGTGGAACCAGGAGGTCGTGAAGCACATTGGCGATCAGTGGGGCGATTACAACCCTCTCGTGTACATTCGCGACTCGAAGCGCACGAACGAGAAGGGAGGCGGTCGCCTGTGGATTACCACGGACAACGTTGTGAAGTATGGCGTCAACGGGCAGACTATTCAGCAGTTCTTGCCTCGTCTCTAGCTACGTTAAGAGGAGGTTGCGAGGGGGAAACTTCAACGCGGTCTTTCTTCTGAGTTTTGGTCTAGTCTTGATGGCACGGATGATAGGAAGTTTGATGTCATTCCTTTCGTTTTGCATAGCTCGTCGCTGGTAAACTTTTGTCTATTTAGAATACTCATCTGCGGGTCAATCTTGATTTTACTTGCTTTCAGTCACTCAAAGCTTTTCCCATGAATGATGGCGACAGGAGATGACAACTGTCACGGCTTGCTTCTTGAAATTCTATGCTGAATCTGGCCCGGCAGAGCTTTTGAAAGGAATGGAAGAGAGCAGTCCAATGATTCTAGACCAAGACAGTCTGATCTGGCCATGTCGTTGTAGTAACCTACATTTGGACATTAAACCTGACTGCCCTAGAACATCAGTCTCCATCAATATCATTCATGCAGGAACGAAGGTTTGGAGAATTGAAACAGATTGCAGAAAGGGGACAAGTAGCATACGTAATGAAGGATCGCTCAGTAATGCCCAAAGACGACAAGGGGGAAGGGTGCAGCATTCAACGGTCCGCAAAACAAACGCTGGAAAGTCTCTATGGAACGTTCTTCATCCATCAATATATCCCAATTTTAATATTCCAAATGAGGTAAAGATTATGTGTGTGTGTGTGTGTGTGTGTGTGTGTGTGTGTGTGGAGACATAAGCTGTACTGGCATTGCAGAAAGAAGCTTCAGTTTTTATATTACAACAAGCACACACCTCACATATATGACATGCGGCGCTTCTCGTAGAATACCTATGTAAGAGTACGCTCATTTGCGCTGCGAGAAGAAAAGAAGTACGATTGTTTGTTTCTTTGCTATCGGCAGCTATCATTTCAAACCGAGTCTTCACTCTGTAAACGCAAGTCTAGCAGGATTAAAGCATCAAAGAGGGGACAGATACCTCAGAGGTAGAGTACGCACTGGAATAAATTTACCGAAAAGAATAGAGCAGTTTGGAATAAAAAGGATTTCTCGTCCATTAGTGATTGGTTTCAAGCCCTGCAAGGATGCCATAGTACCTGTGATAATCGCATGTGGTGATCCGCTCCCCGCCAGAGAGAGGCCTTAGTCAATACTACCCTCAGCCTTGATGATGGACGCCGTGAAATGCCACAACCAATATAAGGTAAGGGCTTTGGTAATAATGGAAGCTTTTCATTTGTTATTATTTGTGGCAAGGAGCCTAGCGAAGCAGATTGTCTTTGAATTTCGTTGCAATCTGCTTGTTCTGCTTGATAATCTTTCATGGATGTTACCCACATAGTAGTACGCACGCTAAACAATGAGCTGCAAAGGAAACATCATAAGACCTCACGCCCAGCGCAATTTATTTCTTCTTCGACATTCTCCTTAGATTATATCATTATGCTGTGGCGAGGCAAAGCCCTAAGACATATTTAATAGTATACTAAACTCGAAATACCCAACTACTAATATAGACGAAAAGAGAAAGAAATACCCATGGCAACCCTGGATCCTTAACTTGGAATGTCACGTTTCTTAAAGCTACAAGCTGCGAGAACAGCAGAAAGAATTATAAAGGACTTTGTAGTAATAGCTCTTATTAGCTTTATCACTCGCATAGTCTTTAGAATTAAAAAGACTGAGAACTCACTTATAAGTTATATAATTCTACTAAAGTAAATAGATACTAGTAGAATAACGAGCAATTTTAGCATTTCTTATGCAATGCCATAGTTTAATAGCGTGAACTATATAAACAATATAAGATCTAGGACGAATTTCAGATTAAAAAATATATTGTTAGGAAGCTCCGCTAAACGTTGCGTTTATATAAGAACTAGCACGTTTACGTTATGTGATATCTATAACCTTCCTATCCGTTTCTCCCTTAGAAGGCTAAGGAAGCTCTTCTAAGATTTTACTAGCTTATATATAATATCCAAGCGATAGTAGATACAAACGACAATTAATATGAGGTATAAATTGCAGACTATTGTCTCATAACGGCATATATAGCTCTGGCTTTAAATTACTTACTACTTTCCTAGAAGCAGGAACTAGAAGCTAATAACCATATTAGAAGAGGATATAGAGTATGAAAATTAATCTCGCTGCTAAAAGGTTATACTTTATGTAAAAGGTCTAGTTCCTAGTTTGAGAGAAGGCTGTGAGATCATATTAAGAGATCTAGCTCTAACTCCTAGATTTATTCAAGTAGAGCTCCTCTCTATACTAATATAGGATACTTAAGTTATTTAGTATCTATGAATCATATATAGAGATAGATATTAGAATAGACGGGAAGATATTAATAGCTATCTCTCTAAGTTAAGCAGCGCGAAAGCCTTAAGTTTAATAAATACTAGCATTAGACAGTAGTAATATAAGGTCCTCTCTTCTTAGCTTCCCAAAACGTCCCAAGGCCGCAGTTGTTCTTGAGTTCTTAACTAAGATCATACTATGCCTACGGAAAGGACTACTGCACGTGGGGATAAGCCATTAACAAATACATACCTGAATACTCGGAAGACCAGGAAAAACGTCATCAAAGGCAAAGAGCAGAAGCTAAATGATCTCGCCTCAATCTCTATCGATTTAGTTCGTTGATTAACATGGATTGTTTAAAAAACCATTAGCAATGAGCAGGCTCCAAGAGAGAATCTCAGTCGGACGTGATAGTTATGAGACAGATAGATCTAGATATGGATTGACTTCTGCATGGAGAAGCAGAGCTCTCTTAATCAAGAATCCCCGCCGTCGCGGTTTCCGGACCTGAAGCCATTTTAAGCAATCTGTAAGCATGCTATGCTCATGATAAAACGATCAATGCACGATTATTGTAATTTTGTATATAATGGCCATATAAACAGAAAAATAGTCTCCAGATAAGCACAAGAGACCGTTCTTGACGACTCTGTACGCGACCTAACGGCACATCGCAAGGAGGCGCTATGAATTCGTTCGATCTACTTGTTTCGATTGCTATTAGAGGAAGAGACATGATCCCAACGGAAGTACCTGACGGCATGAATAAAGTTTGGACAGCAGGAATAGAGGGAGATGAAGAGAGGCTGCGATTCTTGGAAGGAGATCACTTGTGCCGAATTCCATGCCATAGCTTAACCCTCGTGGGCCGGGGCGGGGGAACCTGGCGTTCGCGGGAAGATCCTCAAGCGGCTAATGCAATCTCCGCTTCAACATTCCAGAAATATCTTAGTCTCAGAGGTGAATCTATAGGTTCACAAATCTCCGACTCCCCACGCCTTCCTCTGGTCTGGAATATGCGCATCGCATGTCATCCTCCGCGCCCATCTGGCATACAGAGCTATTCAAGACCCAACGGGATTTATCAAACTCCTAGGCACAAACCAGACAGAAGATGGCCTTGTCCAATAGAGCTCAGAAGGCGCTTAAGCTGTTCAACAAGATCAATTAGAGGCGTCGACCTGAGAAGCATTGCTTTAGCCTGGTGCAGCTTCACCCCGGGTGAGTACTCGTCATAAAATGACGACGAACGGCTTATTGTATTCGGAGCTTGAATAATATCACAGAGCTGAAGAATAAGTGTAGTCGGAACAGACCGTAACTTTGGGGAGAGCAAAGTAATAATTTACCAACTTGCTGATGGGGATACGAACTGAGTTTCTTGTCCGAATGGAACTTAAAGTTTTCCTAGATATTTCCCTTGATCGGGACAGTGTTTTTCTCAAGCGCAATGAGGCTATTATCCTTAGGAAAATTGCTGCTAAGGAGTTGGCGAGAGATCTATAGACGCACCCGTTTGTTAGCCGGCCAATCATCTATATCGAGGTTGAGACTAGCAGCAGAAAACTCTGCTTGCTAAAGGTTTAGGCTCTAAAGGGTCGCATTAGAGACGCCCCCTGCGTTAGTAACTACTTGCGCCATGTACTGTTGGGGTAGGGAATCCTGAAGCCAAATGTCTATGGGTTTGTCGGTCGATCCGGGCGAACAAACAACGCTCGCAAATGGACCGGAGTAGAGAGATTGATAACCCTTTTCTAGAATCTAGAGTATATCTTATGGATCTTCCCGCTGTTCACGGCCTCTCTGAGAACATCGGCTTCCTTCTCTGATATGCCCAAAGTCGCCGGAATGAATATTGCATTACGGATGGCATCGCAGGTAAACCAAGGTAGTCTTTGCCACCGTACCTAAAGAGGTTTTAAATTCTGCAGATTTTCAATAAAGGGACGCGAGAAGCTTTAGTAGTCTCTTCAGTTGACTAGAATAGGCTGGCAAACATGAAGCTGGGCTGTAGTAGGGGCTTTGGGCAACCGCCGTAATCGCAGCGATACGACCTACGCCAGCAACACGGTGCGAAGATGCTGAGTTGAAAACGCCATTTTTCTCTGTCCCTTTTGACACAGTCATGCATTACAATCAACGTCGGAAAGTGGCCAGAAAGTTAATTACGCGGCTTCAACTCAATGCAGGCCTCGACTAAACCACACGATCTCGCCCTCCTGTACAAAGGATTGACGGCTGATACGTTTCTTGGCTCTTTACGGCACAACTGGAAATAAGACATGCCTCATTGGGAGTTACGGGTAGGATGTTTGTCAAGGCTTTTGCGCCCTTGGTAGGAATAGGGAGACAGAGAGAAAGCAAAATTGGCGTGTGGCTTGCTTGGCAAAGGGAAACGGATTGATTGAAACACATACCTCGGCAACCAGATAGTTCACGAGTAGCCATGCAAAAGCCTGCTGAGGTCTTCCGGTTGGAGCTTAAAGTGGTGCAACCGTCACAAGTTCTCGTCGTAATACCGCTAATGATGTGTTCGGCGGCCCAGGGCAATAAAACACAATTTCAGTTTCAGGCGTAGCTCCACTGAAAGACAGGAGGCAAGCCTGCCCAGCGTTGTTTGTTGCACGGCCTTTAGCGACCCGCTGCCGTCTGAACAAAGTTGAGTTTTGTGGGTGGTGAGGGGAAAATCTGGGGAGAATCTATCAATAACGTAACAGAAACTGAGGTTAATCGACTATGCGGACCAGCAAGTTGATCGCGTGTCCCGAAATTTCCGCTTTCCCCAGCAACAAGAGTCGTGTTCGCAGCGTCTTGTTGCTGCCTTGTCTGGTGGCGCCGTTCTGGGCACACTATTAGTAAAAGAAAATTTCCCCGCGACTGAGCTGCGATTCGGATCAGTGCCCAGCTATAGAAGGTCATTGATAGACAGACAGGGGTGGGGCGCTGAAGGGATGGCTCGGTTGGGTCGCCAATCGACTGTCAACTGGGTGGTTCCCATCGAGATGGTAAGCCGAGATGTTGTGACTTTCGGCCACCCTGAGGCATCCAATCGACTGACTTCACCAAGTCGATCTAAACATCTCTGCTTGCGGTCAAGCTTTGGGCCCTGAAATACGAGATCCTTGGGCGTTAGGTGCTTTGACGACATGTCTTGGAGGGAAATTAGAAATAATTGAAGTGAGCATATGTTCTTCTGCATGCACAGCGGAGCCGCAGCGCGCTGGCATGGCCAGCAGGTTTAGGATGAAATCTGCTTCCGCGACACACGGATATGCCAGATTGTTGGGGACTCTTGGCCTTAGTGGTAGCCATAAATCAGTGCCAAGAATAGCGCTCGACTGCGCCAAAACATGTCAAACTGCCTCCAAGTTAAGAGGCCGATTGGCGCCATCTAGCACGTCTTGGCTCGCGCCAACTGAAAGCGCCTCGTTGACAGTATGGCCGACCGATAGCCCGTGGCTAGCCATAAACGACATTGATTGTCTGAGGCGCCGTTCAGCGTGGGTGTTCGACACGAGCTGGGAGACAAAAGGTTGAGGGCAGGCGGCTTTGTATCAGCGCCTCATTCCTCAAACACGCCAGATAAACACCCACGGCATGGCAGCGGGAGAGCCAATGTCGGTTGGTCTAGGTCCTCAGTGACGCAATGAGGTAGATACCCGGTGCCACGGAGCGCCGAATAGGATTGGGGACGGCTGGCATGCGTGCTTGAATGGTACCACGAGCACATGACGTAGTGGATGAATGTTTGTCGTTGTCGCTAGTAGTGGATGCAAGTAGTTGCGCGATTCAAGTCACCGAAGTGGTCGTAAGAAAGCGTTAACAGCCAACGACATGGTCGACTCAGCTGTCGTAAAGCTATCGTGATTGGTATCGCGAGTAAGAATGGCCCTTCCGTTAGCAGAAACCTATGACATCCGGGATGGCGTGCTTGAGACTGTTATCTTTGCCAAGACTTTGTTCCCCATCTTTCCCGCCGACGAGGGAATGCTGAGCCTTGAGGTTATCGCGAGCCAATTGCAGGGCTCGTTTGCGTAACCCCCTGAGGATAGGAGGATGAGGAATTGGGGAACCGGCGTGGGCGGTCAGCCACTGACAACGGCCGTTGGAGGGGGCATGATGAATCGTGGCGCGCTGAATCGGATTGAATGCGGCACGCAATCCAGGAAGGTCGAGTTAACCAAGCGAATGATAGTCGGGGTGGAACGAGAGGTGAGTGGCCAGGTCGTGTCGTCGTGATGGTGTGGTTTGACGGGCTGGCGGCATTCTAGAAGGATTCTTTGGCATCGTTAGTGGCCGGCGCCTGTCCCGCGGGGCCCGCCCATAGCTGCCACCTAGGAAAACGCGCCGAAAGCCAATCAGACGGAAACGAAGAATGTGGCGGAAACGGATTGGTGGCGATCGGTACGAATAGTGTAGACACTGGAGTCTGTAGGCAGTCGCCGGGAAAGGGTCTGCATTGCGTGACTGAGTGGCCGCTTGGATGCGGTGTCGCATCGGAGTTTCCAGACGAGAGGTTATTGAGATGAGATGGGCCTTGGTGCAGCGATGAATGGAGGGAGAAAGTCTGGCTGCGAGATTCAAGCAATAAAGCTCGTCTCGTGCCTTCCTGAACAGGAAGCTGGTGAAGCGATGGCTGAAGGTGTGCGAGGTGGCCAAGAGCACCAAGCCACACAGCCCTGTTCCAGAAGACCTTGGCTGCAGCTCGATAGGGCCGGGAGACAACGCTCGCATCGGGGGGTGGTCGCGTGTGAATATGAGTATACGTATTCAGAGACACCATCATGTCAGATGAGAAGAAATGCGGGAGTGGGAAGGTAAGGAATCGATGCAGTCGATTTGCGAGGGCGAAAGAACGAAAAAGGTTGGTGATACCTTAGGTAATTTTTAGGTGAGGCAGGCGTGCAGCCATCATCGATCAAGTATTTCGTAAGGACGAGGAAGGCAGTTGCAGTTGGAGTTGGGTGGAGGTGGGGCACAGTTCATCCCTTCCGGGTTCGGTGTGGACCGTGTGGCCCCTCATTCAACGGGAGGAAGCTCCTGCCTTCTGCCCCGAAATCCAATTTCAAGAAGCAAGTATCTAGGTATCTTATGCGACGTGCAGGTGCGAGTGCAAGTGCTCCCTTCGACTTTCTCACTTCGACCAGAACACGACGCAGCTCTTCCTGCATCTGGCCGGGGACTGCTGGTTTCGTCTCTTGCCTTCTCATCTCCCCGGCAAAGCCAAGAAATCTGCACGCGGTCTCTATCAAAGAATTTTCCCAAAGTCATGGATCACGGTCAATGTCGTCTGATAGCGCGTACTAGGCAGCATGTCACTCACCCCTGATCTTCTACCTAGGTCAAGGTTCGAGTCCGACGCCGTCCCACCCCGGCGCCGCTACAGAGTGCGCACGAGCACGGTCAGAGGAGCACGGTTCACCTACTGTAGAGCATTTCGTACAAGTATCGCATTCTCTCGCCGTTGGGGCCCAATCACCAATAATCGTCGAGCCAAGACTTACCATTGAGGACCACCATGTTGTCCTAATCACTTGGCAGAAACACCGTCCACTGACTTGTCTTGTTCACCTTCTGCTCTGAGAAAGCTCACTGGCTCTGCCAAGCCGCCTCTATTACCTCGGATGGGAGGGTATGTCCGCGAGAATGCCTAGGTGGCAATGAAAGGAGATTGGTACGATTGTTCACACGAATTGATGCCGTCCGAGGCAGCACTTCTGGTTTGGGGTTACTCCACGGAGGATACCAGCACCGATCGTCTGGCATCTGTCCGCCAGCATTGCCTCCAGCAGTCTGCCTGCCAATCATGTCAAGTGACACTGCATCATCCTCAATCTCTCGCGGTGATGACGCGCTTTGGATGAGTGCTGATCTTGTCGCCTTCTTTGGCTTCCATACATATTCCACCGTTCCCCAGTGTCCCAGCTCACCTGTACGATCGAAGCCAAGTGCCTTTGCCCCCGCCCCTACCAGCTGTTTGCGCTATCTCTGCTTCTGTCACGACTGACCGACCAGTCCAATCGCTGCCAAGACAACCGTCTCAATCTTCATGATTCGTCTATATCGTCCTCGTCGCCTACTGTTTCTGCAGGCTAGCGGCGCAGCTATCATGGATGACTTCCCGGGGAGGAGCGCATCCCGGAAACGAGAAAGAAACGAAGAAAAACGAATAAGTGACTAGGAGGACATGGGCAAGGTGGCCTTGGCGTACCTACATTGTAGGGCCACGGAAGGAAGGAATGGGTTTCACCCACACCGGTGACCCCCGGTCGGTGTTGCAGCTTCCCATCCGTTGGATCTTTCCGGTTGGTTGGTCCTTCCTCGTCCCTTTGAGCGGCTCGCCCGAGCTCGTATGGTGCACCTGCTTCGCGACGCGGCCATGCCAACTTGCCTCCCACGTCCCTGCCTGCCGTTCTCTGCACCCTGGCCTCACTTTCCTCTCTCTGGCCTGGCCCGGCACGGGCTGGCATGAAAGGTATCACCCCTGTCCTACCTTACTGCACCTGCACATGCCGCTGCCGTTGCTAGCTGCTTCCCTCCCATCGCCGCTCATCTTGAATCTTATTAAAACAGCATCCCGCGTCGCCTGTCTCTCCAGCCTGCCTACCCTCTGTTGTCCCTCCCGCCTCTCATACTCCTGTAGTACTTTACAGAGTTACACCGCTTCTCTCGTCGTCGATCAGGGCTCCTGTCACGACACGCGCCAACGCGCCTCCGTTTCCTTCATCAATCAGTCGTCAGTTCTATTTTGAGCCACTGGCGATAACTTCACCATGTCCAAGGACGCGACTGACGTGGGCGTCACGCCACCGTACGACTCCGAAAAGGGTCCTACCCACGCTCCTGGCGATGGCCATGTTCCTGAGACCTTCCGCGAGGATGATTTCATGACCCGCAATGGTCTCAACTTGAAAAGTTTCCAAAGACGTAGGTTCTTCCTCACTATCAGACTCTCGTAGTTGACTACCCGGGACCTCGCATCAGCAATGACGCCTCACTTGCGGTCACATGTTAACTTGATGTCTCTCCAGGTGATTGGGGTACTGGTGGCAGCGAACTCGATCGCTCCATGAAGTCTCGCCATTTGCAAATGATCGCCATCGGTGGTTCCATCGGTGCTGGTTTCTTCGTCGGTTCCGGTAGCGCTCTTACCAAGGGTGGCCCGGGTTCAGTCCTCATCTGCTTCATTATCGCTGGTGTCATGATATTCAACGTCGTCTACGCTCTCGGTGAACTCGCCGTTATGTACCCGGTCTCTGGTGGTTTCTACACCTACTCTATCCGCTTCCTCGATCCTTCCTGGGGTTTTGCCATGGGCTGGAATTATGTACGATTCACCCCAAGGTCTCTCTCACGAACCGTGCAACTAACGAGGCATAGGTTTTTCAATGGGTCATCGTATTACCACTCGAATTAACAGTCTGCTCATTCACGATACAGTATTGGAATAAAGAAATAAGTACGGCAGTATGGATTACGGTCTTCTGGGTCTTCATCATCGTCATCAACATTTTCGGAACTTTGGGCTATGCCGAGGAGGAATTTTGGGCTTCTGCCTTCAAGCTCATCGCTACCATCATCTTCATGATCGTTGCCATCGTCCTCATCTGTGGCGGTGGCCCCGAGGGCGGCAAGTACGATGAATATTGGGGGAATCGCCTCTGGAGCGATCCTGGCGCTTTCCAGAATGGTTTCCGTGGTTTCTGCTCCGTCTTCGTCACCGCTGCTTTCTCTTTCTCCGGGACCGAGCTTGTGGGTTTGGCTGCCGCTGAGGCCAGGAACCCCGCCAAGGCCCTTCCCGGTGCCATCAAGCAGGTCTTCTGGCGTATTACTGTGTCAGTGCTGGGTCGTGTTTTCTTATGGTAACCGCAGCTAACTAGATCAAAGCTTCTACGTCCTTGGTCTGACTTTTGTCGGCCTCCTCGTCAGCTCCACCGACGACCGTCTTCTCAACTCGGCGAACCCGTACGCCGATGGTGTTTCCCCCTTCGTCTTGGCCCCTCTCGACGCCAAACTCATCGGTTACGACAGCTTCATGAACGTCGTAATTCTTGTCTCCGTCATCTCCATTGGTGTTTCTTGCGTTTACGGTGGATCGCGTACCTTGACTGCGCTTGCCCAGCAAGGCTACGCTCCCAAGATCTTCAGCTATATTGACCGGTCTGGACGGCCTCTCCCTGCCGTCATCCTCAACCTTGCTTTTGGAGGTCTTGCATACGTTCGTCTGGCGTCATCCGGTGGTGTCGTTTTCGACTGGCTTCTGTCTCTTTCTGGGCTGGCTGCCCTCTTCACCTGGGGATCTATCTGTGCCGCACACATCCGCTTCCGTGCCGCATGGAAGGCCCAGGGCCACACCCTCGATGAGCTCCCCTTCCGTGCCGTCGGTGGAGTTGCCGGATCTTGGCTTGGTCTCTTCCTCGTCTTCATCTGTCTCTTGGCCCAGTTCTTCGTCGCTATCGCTCCCCCGGGAGGTGGTTTGGCCACTGCCGAGGACTTCTTCAAGGCCTACTTGGCCCTACCCGTCGTACTTTTCTTCTGGGCCTGTGGCTATCTCTGGAAGCGCAACGGCTTCCTCAAGCTTTCCCAGATCGATCTTGACACTGGCCGCCGTGAGCACGACTGGGATGAGATCCATGCCTTCCGTGCCAAGGTTGCTCAGTGGCCCAAGTGGAGACAATGGCTCCACAAGATCTTCTAAGCGGCTCTCGCAGCCACGATCGCTCGATCCTCCGAGCAAAAAAGGGGAGGAGGAAATGTGGTGCACATATAAATACGAGACGTTGTACTGCGGCATGTTTGCTTATGTTCAGTCTCGCTATCTAGATATCTATCTGACTTTTGCCATCTATAATCAGTAAAGCGCCTACGTGCGCCAATAAATATGTTTGCTGTATCGTCTGTTGCGTCAGAATACACACCAATCACATCACATGTATGTCCTTCTAAAGGGCTTGAAGTCAACGAGAGCCAATTCAATCCTTGATCAGATCATGTCAGCACGGTAGCTCAGTTCTTTATAAGACGCTCGCGTCTTGATTTAGACTGTCTTTGTTCCGAACTTTGAAACCTCCGCTTCTCGCCATCGGTGTCGTCGCTCAACTGTTCATCTAGATAATGGAGGAGCGGTGGCACGTATGATTCCCAAGTCTCCTCTCAGTATGGGACTTTGTTTCTAATCTCCATTGTCTCATTGTCCCTCGTGAGGCGTATATTTTCTTTTTCTCGATCTCATCTTCCCCACGCTACGTCTCTCGTTTGATCGTAACACAGGCTTAAAGGGTCAAAAACGGGATAACGAGTGGGGTTGATAGGCTTCGCCATGGCCCTTCAAGAACACCATGCCCTTTGACGGGAATAAGTGATACTGAGCGCGGCATGAAAGCGCGTTGATTGAAAGAATAGCCTGTTTGTACTTCGTCCAACGAGTTCCTCGAGGGCTAATGGGAATCCGACTAATTCTAAATGAAAGTTTCGCTCAGCTGCAACCCGATTTTCTCGTGTTGGTTTCCGTGCAAGCAAGCAGTAGATCATCACCTAAGCCCGGTCAGGCGACTTGCCAATGACTTACACCTTTTGTCTATACATGCAAACCACCTCTGAATCATAGAGGCGTCTTTGAGAATGCTTCCCAGCCGTTGCCACTATCTCTGATTGGCCTTAGTAACTCGAGCGCACTCTTTATTACGCTCGTACCCGTTCAGCGTCTGCCCCAGTCATTGCTCTCTGAGTCTTTATGTCACGTGTATTGCTGGGAAGCAGCTTATGCAACAGGCTGGTGTGCCATGTGGCTGACATATTTAAAGTATAGAGGAACCGTCTCAGCTGCGCCTCGTATTCTGACTATTCAATGCTCACAGACGAGATGAAATAAGCAATCAAGTGTGTTGGTTGTAATATTTCGATTCATGCCGTGAGCTTCTTTATTAGCTTGTTGGGTACGTGAAGCAAACTGACGGAAGACTTTGGCTGTAAAGAGTTAGTTGAAAGCCGATTTGGGCTGGGGAATCACACCCCCCACAATCCAGTGAGATCAGCAAGTGTCTGAACCAGCTACAAGCTTCGAGGGACTTCACGGGAGAATGGATCCGCAGATCACTGAGAGCATTGAATTTCTGTCGATTTGTTTGATTCATTTCTCCGCAATGATCGGAGCGTACGCAGCAGCCTGAGTTTCAGTGACTCATCCTTCAGACTCGAAAGCGAAATTTGCTAAGCTGCGACCTTCAGCCAAAATTTGCATCGTCAATGCGAGGTCTATACATGTACAGTATCAGACAGAATCCTCGAATAATGATACTAATGCTCTTTCCCGCGCCCCTGGTCTGTATCGTCCGTGAAGTATCTATCCATGACGTATTTGATGATGTTGCTTTAAAATCCCACCATTGTTTAGGACTTGTTGAGCAAGGATTCATAGAGTCCTAATGTCCCTTGCAGGCAAAGTGACTACCTAGTGGCACTGCTGGAGCTTTTTTCAAAGACAGCAAAAGAGCCCTTAACTCCGCGTTGCTTCCTTTTGCTTGCCAATCTTTGAGGCAAACGTTTGTATCAAGGCCTGAGAGTATTCAGTTAGTGTTTGAAGATGTGCCAAAGACATGGCAAGTTCAGACCTTTGATTGTTTGTAAAAGACAACAGCCATTTACATTTGAAACCTCCGCAAGTGCAAGATCCAGATTGGTGCTAGCGGGCTACCGCTCTTTCCCGCCAACTGGGTCACAACCTTATGGCGTATATTTCCAGTATCGGAATGCACACTTTCGACTTGGCGTGGCGCAGTCTTCGCCCGGATCTTTTTTCGCCATGCCAATATTTCTCCATAGTGTTTCCTTCATATTTGAGATGTAAATATGGAAACCCGTAGTGACAACTCGGGGGAACACTGGGCTGCAGTGTTTAACCTCAAACATATCAGTGACATGAGTCTATTTGAAGACGCTAGCCTTTCTTCTTCATCATACGGCATGCATTCAGAGGCTGAAAAGTAGCTTTATCGTGCGTGTGGAGAGACGCAAAGGTTGTGAGGATGCTGCGAAGCTTTCTACTCTTTTTGTGGCCAGCTGGTGAGCTCACCGGGACCGGAATTGAGTTTCCTGGCCCTGAGTGGGGGTTTCGACTCGAGAACAGTATTGAGCAACAGGTTTTATTTCATAGAGAATGCGGACGAGAGTTTGGATTGGATGCGAGGGTGTCCAGTGCAGCCTGGTAAAAGCATGGGCCTGCAAAAGTCAGCTCGACTCAGCAATAAATGCAATCGAAAGACCCAAGTGATTGGACCCAGATGACCTTGTAGTGGCGATCGTGAGCCAGAGCAGCCGCGGAAGGCAATGAAGAAATGAAAATTCAATCCTTCGTCGTCATGCGAGGTGTCGCATTTGACCCAAGATCTTTGAAGTCCGTTCTCCGGGGAGTTTCTCCGCGTTGGATTTTGCATGCTATTTTTCTGTTTCTAGTTCGTTGACCATTACGAACATTATTAGGCTATAGCATGAAGCGCCTTCACGATTATCCCGCTTCCTGAGACAGGGAATCCTAAGTCAACTTGCGTGCCTACACAGCTCTGCCTAGATCAGAAATCTTTTATGCAAAAAGACTTATAGGATCTTTGGACTGCTGCCGTCGAGTTAAGTAGGTTACGAACACATGGTGCTGGTTTACGGTACTGTCATAGTATTAGGTCGCGTCAAGATCCACATCTCATCGGTACGTCCAGTACCTATTATCGATATATCTGTTTAAGAACACGGGACTGCTAAGCCATTGCTCAAGAAGAACATGGGCCGAGTGTTTGTCTTTCTTTGACTGCTAACTTAGGTCTCCGGTTACCTGATGTGGTTGAGCTTGCCGGTCAATTGCTGGGAAAATGGGCGTAGCCGCTTTCTCATGGACCTCGTTTTATCCCCGTCGTCTCTGACTGTAGCCAGTCAAGCATTTATCAAGCTCTTCATCAGCGAGCTCCTGATCTGAAGCAGTGATAGAGCTCATGTCACCTCGCGTCGACAACAACACCGTAGGAAGTCGGCAGAAGTAGTACCTGAGTGAATCTTTATCTATTCTCACGCGGATGGGTTCTGATGCATTCTACTGCCCAGAATTACACCTTTGTACGGAAGAAAATGTCGATGTCGAAGGAATGACAGCACTGTTTAAGGGGGGATACTTCTTGGCCGACCAGCTACCTCCCCGCCTCTGTTTCGAAGGACAACGTCAGTAGCGGGGGAAGTAACAGCCGTAGGGACTCGGCACTTGAGTTCGACGACGGCCCCTAACATCATGCAGCCATCTCAGGAAATACACACATCAATGTGAGGTATGGCAATAAATCCGGATCATGTACAAAACCCTCGGAATAGTTTCGATGCACAGAAGTTTCAAAAGATATCCTTAAGAGCCTACATATATAATTTGAAACAAGCGTGACCCTCATCATCACTGAGTCCCGCACAACTCCCTTGGGTGTTTCCATGAAGTTCAACTTCGCAGGGCTATGCTCTGTGACGAGAAACAGCTAGGACCCAAGCTCGACACCTTTCTCGACTGTCAAGTCTTAGTAATCAGGATGCATTTCTGCCATGGAAAAGAAGTCTCACCTAAGGAGTCCAACCCCAAACGTTCTTGATATGAGCGCAGACATTAAACGGGGCCCCGTTCTGCTTGAAGGCAAGATTGCAGACTTGGTTCTTCGGAGGAGTGAACCAGCAGGCATAGTTGCCGGAAAAGTCGAGGCAGATGATGTCGGCATATCCATCACCACCACCGCCGCCCTGGTGGACCTGGCAGTCTGTGGGCGGGAGTCAGCATGATTTTCTCTTCGCAAGCCGAAGCTGAATGTCGAACCTTGGGTGATGGTGGTGACGACTGGAAGGTCACGAACTCTGGACTCCCACTTCCACTTCTAGGGATCGTAGGGGTCGCTGCTGAACACGAATCCGCTGCTCGCATCCCGGCCTCTGGGCTCGGGGGCCTGTGCGCAGTAGGTGGCAACGACTGTGGGAATGGCAACGGCGAGGATGGGAACAACCGTGGAGAAATGCATCTATGTTGGAAGTCAGCGTTGATCAGAGTACCTAGACCATTGGCTGCTCGACCCTTGATCGATTTAGAAGTGAGTGTGATAGAGAAAGAATGTGGGAAACGATAGTGTTGAAACCGAGTTACTTGAGGTAGTGGTAATGATGGGATGGGAGGATGTCGACATGAGAGGCGGCAGTGGCTTATTTATAAGTTCGTTGAGATCTAGCCTTATGATATGCCGTGCAATGAGGTCATACAAAGTCACAAAACAAAGCCATCAACTTCTAGATGCAATAAGCCTTGTCCCTCAATCTATGTCGTGATGCGGACCTGATCGGACTGCGCGAATAATTGTCAACAGAACCCGAGTTCGAGATATTTGTTACCTAGTGTAAACCATCGTGCCAGTGTCAGAGATGAATATGCTATAATCTTTGTTAATACCGGTGAACCTAAGTAGATTGAGTGGACTGATGTTTTGGGGCGGTATGGTGTCGCGGCACATTAGAACACCATTGCAATATATATAGATTCAACCTTAATCTTCTAATCTACTTAGTTAGCAAATCAGCGCAGCTAAAGTACGTTCCGCAGTGCGGACGCTGAGTCGTTATTTCCTGGCGGGAAATAGTTATCTGCCGGTAGATTCTATTCTAGAGGATGTTCCGCAGTGCCACTATCGTAATGCCTTTAGCATCGCCCGTTCCTAGTGCGGTACGTGACTAACGTCAGCTCTAGAGCGACCTTTTTCTAGGGGTCGTTCCTCTAACTATAGTTACAAATAACTATATTATAGCTACTCTTATTATAATAAAATAAGCTCTTTAGTAACTATAAATATAGCTTTATAGGATATTTCTTAATAGTTATAAGCCTAGCTCTAACTAGACCCCTAATTACTATTTTAAAATAAGCTTTTACTATTAAAAGTATTTATTAAAACTTCCTCTCTCTTATTCCTTTTTTCTTCCTTATTATATATTATCCTCTATTATTATAAACCCTTTATTTCTAAATAACTTTAATTATAATATCTTTTATTACTATTATAATAATATTATATTACTTAATTATATATAGGGATTTTACTACTTAGTATATTATAATCTAAGCTAAAGCTTAAGCTATTAGAGTTTAGAAGTATATTAACTTAGATAACCTTAAGGGACCTTTATACCTAGGTAAGACCTTATTAGAAACCCTAACTCTTAATATATATATTGCTAAGTAAAACTAAGATATTAATACCTAGTACTTATAGGAGAAGAGCGCTTATAATTAGTATATCGCTCTACTTACCTAGGAGGTTCTAGAAGAGGCTATTAATACTACTTCTAGGACTACTCCTAAGTTTATTACTAGGATATAGATAACGAACGAATTATAACCCCTTTAGCCTCTAGCTACTCTAGTTATAATTAATAAAAATGCTATAAGTATATAGGGATAGTACCTAGAGTATTTTTATTTACTTACTATATAAGAGTCTAAGTAAATCTATAAGGACTAAGAGTTTAAATAGATTAATTATCTAGTTATAGAGATTATTACTTAAAATATTATTATACTTATATATATAGAACTTCTTACTAAAGGGGATATAACCCTTTATAGCTTTATTATTAATTTTAAATATTGCTATACTCCTAGCGAGGCTAGTATTCTTATTACTATTGATATTCTTATTACTATTTAAGAGGAGTATATCTAAGTCCTAGAGAAAGTAAATAAGAGTATTAATTCTAATACCTAGATTAAGGACTTTAGGGGCGTTTATTTTTATATTATTTAGCTTAAGCTACTTAAAGTAAGTAATACCCTTACTTTAAAAACTTTTCTTTAAGTAGTATGTTATTACGTTATACCTATTTAGGCTAATAGAGAGATTATAGATATCCTTAAATAGGAGTAAGTAAGGACCCTAGTCTCTAATATAAGCTAATATATTAATATACTCGAGGACATCTTATATAAGGATATACTTTATTTAAGATTACGAGGATAAAGCGCTAGGGTCTTTATAACGCTAGCTAGTTACATAAATAAGGCTAACCTATTAAGTATTCCTATAACTAATAACTTATCTAATAGTAAATAATACCTATATAAGTTAAGCTATTAATAGCTAAGTATTAATTTTAACTACTTAGAAGCTATTTTAACTAGATATTACTAGAAGGGCTCTTATATATTAGTAATAGATATATAAGTAGCTTAGATCTATAACTAGTTAAATAGTAACTTATACTTTACTAATCTTTATATTAAACTTACTTATAAGGGCTAGCTATATACTATACCTTATAAGAGTAAGAACTATTAAAATAATAAGGGGAGTAATAAGGGTTTATCTAAGAAATCTAATATAGCCCCTAGCTACCCTATTAATATAATAGTAGTTACTTTCTATATAACCCTCTTAAACGAGGTTAGAGATAATATAATTAACTTAGATAAAGAGTACCTAAGTATCTTTATAACCCCCTACTTAGGACCCTATATATTATATAAGTTTATAGTTCTAGATAACTATAGAGGGATATACCTTATAAATAATAAGTCCCTACTTATCCCCTCCTTAATTAAGTATTATAATAGAGAACGGGTTAATTTTAGAATAACTTTATACCTAATTATTATAAAGGGTATATAGATTATCAAGAATATTCTTAGTAGCTTAAAAAGTATAAATATAGAGGACCTTATACTCTATAATTATTATAAGCTACGCCCGGGTTAAGCCTACCTAGGCTTCTGCCTAGGTTTACTGCCTTAAGGAGCTACCTAGGGCCTACCTAGGGCCTACCTAGTTATTCCCTATAGACTAGCGAAATCTCTACTAGAGAGGAAAACTTCCCCTTTTTCCTTTTTAGCTTAGATAAATAGTATTATAGTAACCTTATATTAAATAAACTTAGGTCTAACCCCTTATATATTTAAGCTTATTATTATAATAATAATAATAAGTTAAGCGCTACTCCTTACTAGTTAGTAAGATAGTTAATAGTAGTATAGCTAAAACTTAAGATAAGCTATTATAAGCTAATTTAGTAGTAGTAATAGAGTACCTCTAGTAATAGTTATAGGAGGTTAAGTAAGGGAATAGCTAATATATAGCTATATAGACCCCTATAAGTATTACTAGTAAGGTACTAGTAATACCTAGTATAGTATATTAGAAGCTACTACCCCTACCCCTAAAGCTTTTAAATAAGTAGAAGGAATATACTACCTAGGTATAATAAATAAGATATAAGATTACTATAGATAGGGCGTTCTATATTATAGATATAGAAGTATAATACCTTATTAACTCTTATTTAAATACTATAGCTTAATAAGTAGTCTCTACTTTCTATAGAGCTAGGGGGGATAGGGGGAAATATAACCTAGAGGACTTTATAGCCTACTTAGACTAGATATATAAGGACCTAAATATCTAGTTATAAGCTATAGCTTAACTATAGACCCTCTAGTAAAAAGAGAATAAATCCCTAGTAACCTTCTTATTAAGATTTAAGTAAATACTAGCTAATATAAATAGTATAAACTAGCCTAGCTAAGTCTAGATCTTACTTCTAGAAGCTTTCCTTACCCCTAGGCTAAGGGATTAGCTAATTACTATTAACTTACTAGCTAATTATAATAGCTAGCTCTTAAAGGTCTAGAGTATTATATAAAAAGTAGAGCGCTAGAAGGTTACTAGTAACTACCTAGTAACTTACTAGAGACCTACTACTAAGGATACTAAGGGGGATATCTATATAACTAGAGTAGTATATATCTTATAAGTTAAGGAAGTAAGATATTATAACTACTAAAACTCTAGATCCTCCTTAGGTACCTCCCTAGTATAATACTAATAACTTTAGAAGGGTATAAAGGACCCCTATACTTATTATATTTATAAAACTAGAGGTTATATTACTTAATACTACCCTAGTAAGGAGGACTAGCTACTTAGGGTTATAAAAATAAAGACCTTAAAGGAAGAAATAGTATATTACGAGGTTATAAATAACTACTAAGTAGTAACTAACTCCTTAGAGGAAGATAAGGAGTTAGGAAAAGACTAACTCTAGAGCGAAATTAAGCCCTAGAGCTTACTAAAGAGGAGATATTAAGTTAAAAAGAATATAAATAGGGATAACTAGCTAATAATAAGCTTATTATTATTTAAGTTAGAGTTAATAGAGGATATCTAGCTTATACCCTAGTAAATATTAAGAGTAATACTTATATAATAATTAACCTATCCCTAGCTTAATACCTCTACTTTCTATATATTAAGAAGAGATACTAACCTATAAGAGGGTATATATTTAGTAGACTATTACTAAGTAACGCGCTAGGTATAGTAATATTTAACCTAGAAATAAGTAGCTATACCTAGCGTATCTTTATATATATAGTTAATAGCCTAAACCCTAATATCCTCTTAAGGTACTCTTAGATAGAATAGAGCTAGGTTATTTATAACGCTATAGCTTACTAAGTATATTATAAGAGGGGATAAGTTAAGCTATACCTAAAGGACTAAGAAGAAACTCCCCTTATAAAGGAAATAAGGGCTATAAGGTTTCTTAATATACCCTCGTTCTCTATAATTTACTAATACTTAGCGAGATAATAGGGTAAGTACTAGGAAGGTATTGAAGAGGTATTAGTATAAGCTATTAGCTTATCTAATATTAAGAAAGCCTTAAACCTAAGATTAAAAGAGGATTAATAATACTATCTACTAAACTAGGTCTTAAGGGAGTTTCCTAACCTATTTAACCCTAATAAGGCTTACTTATTACCCCCTAGGTAACTAGGGGTAGACTATTAAATTAACCTTATATTAAGACTAGATAAGAGAGAGCTACTACTCCCCTAGGGCCCCCTCTATAGTATATTAAGAGAAGAGCTACTAGTATTAAAAAAGACCTTATAAGACCTCCTAGATAAGGGGTTTATTAGGGCTAGTAGCTTACCTACTAGGGTATTAATACTCTTTATAAGGAAGCCTAGTAGGGGGATTTACTTCTATATTAATTATAGGGCTCTTAATATAATTATAAAGAAAGATTACTACTCTCTCCTACTAATCTCTAAAATACTATATTAGATAAGTATAGCTAAGTAGTATACTAAGCTAGATATAATAATAGCTTTCTATAAGCTAAGGGTAATAGAGGAATTAGGAGAGAATTATATTCTATACCTAGTATAGGTTATTTAAATAAGTAATTTACCTATTTAGCTTAATTAATACCCCCGCTAGCTTCTAGTAATATATTAATAGCACCCTATAAGACTTCCTTAATAACTTTATTATTACTTATATAAATAATATATTAATTTACTTAGATAGAACGAGGGAAGACTATAAGAAGAAGGTCTAGGAGGTCCTCTAGAAGCTAGTAGATATAAGCCTAAACCTTAACCTTATAAAGTATAAGTTCTTAGTTAAGAGAGTTAAGTATATAGGGTTTATTATAATAATAGGAGAGGGTTTCTCTTATAACCCTAAGAAACTCTAGGTAATTACTAAGTAGTTACCCCCTACCTCCCTAAAGGGGGTCTAGAGCTTCCTAGGGTTTATAAACTATTATAATATATTTATACTAGAGTATAAGGATATTATTAGACTACTTATATTACTTATTAAGAAGAATATAATATTCTAATAGGGAGATAATTAAGAATAAGCCTTTTTATATCTTAAGTAGCTTTTTAATACCTAGCTAGTATTCTACTAGTTTAATTTAGAGGATAAGACTATTATTAAAACTAACTATTTAGGATTTATATTAAGAGGGGTATTCTTATAAGTTAACCTAGAGGGTACTTAGCGCTCTATAATATTCTACTCCTAGAAGCTCTTACCTATAGAATATAACTACTCTATTTATAATAAGGAGCTCCTAGTAGTCCTTTTTTACTTATATATATAAAGGGCGGAGCTATATAATATAACTACTTTTAAGGTATTAACTAACTACTAGGGGCTTAAATACTTTATAAAGAAGTAGCGCCTTATAGAGCGCTAGAGCTAGTAAGTAGAGGAGCTATCTTAATATAATTTTATTATTAAATACTACCTTAGTAGGGAAGTAGTAGCCCCTAATACCCTCTCTTAGAGGGAATAGGATATATTATAAGGGTAGGATAATAAGTAGAAATAGGGGAGGGTCTTATAGCTAATACTAGATTATATCTACCCCTACGGGGACCTTATAGTTAGCCCCCTAGTAAGGAGAAGTTAGAAGGGCTATATTAATATCCTAGATATTATAGTTTTTAATAATAACTCTAAACTATAGGCGCTATAGCTAGAAACTATAAAGAAGGATATAATATATAAGGCTATATATTATATAATTACTTAGTAGCTTTAGAGCTTCCTATTAGATATAAAGGCTAAGGTTTAAATTAATAAGTATAATATTAATAGTTAGAAGAGGCTAATATTTAGGGGGAAGCTATAGGTACCTAGTAGGGAGGATAATAATAACTTACTAGGGGAGCCCTATATAAAGATTATTTAATAGAGCTATAACTTAAGTATAACTACCTACTTAAGCTATAATAGCACGCTAGAAATAATAAGCTAGTAGTTTTATTAGCTAGGATAATTATAAATAGTATAGAGATTTATAAGGAACTATAATATCTATAGAGGGATATATATCTAGAGGTAAGCTAAGAGGGGCTTCCTTAAGCCCCTACTAATACTTACCTAGTTATACTTAGACCTCTTAATAGACTTTATTATAAACTTACTACTTATAAAGGATAATACTAGCTAATATCTATAGGTTATAATAAAGGCTAAGTAAGTTAGTAATACTAGAGGAGATAGGTATTATAGAGGTAGAAGCTTATACCTACTAGTTCCTTACCTCCTACTTCTAGTTCTATAGGTTCTTATATAATATTATTAATAATTAAGGGTCTAACTAAGTAAGCTACTTCTAGGCTAAATTCTACTACCTTATTAGTATAAGGAGGCTATTAAGTACTACTTACTACCTATAGATTAATAGTAATACTAAGAGATAGAACTAGGAGATATAAGCTATCTTATATATATTTATAACCTAGGTATAGGATAACTAGGGGTAGCTCCTACCTATTACTTAGCTAGCGCTCTATAATAGGGTTAGTAATATAACTAGGCTCTTACTATTCTTCTTAAAATATAAGTATTATATTAACCCTATACTTATAGTAAATAACGTAGTAGAGGAAGTCCCCTCTAGAGATATAGTAGCTACCCTCCTAGTAATAAGACTATAGGAGGTAGTAGACTTTATCTAAATAAGTATTATAGCTACCTAGTAATATAGCGAGGAGAATATAAACTAGTATAAGATACCTATAGAGGAGTACTAGGTAGGTAATAAGGTCTAGCTTTTAATAGCTAACTATAATAGCCCTTAGCCTAGTAAGAAGCTATTATAGTTATATTATAAATATATTATAATTAGAGTCCTGAGCTTATATATTATTAAGTTAGATATGCTTAGTAATATTTACCTAAGGTTCTATATAGACCTCTTCTAGAGAGTACTAGAGGACCCCTTGCTTATATAGATAAGGATAAACCCCTAGCTACTACTAATTATAGCGAATAATAGCGAATTTAAGTAGTATATAGAGGAGATATATATAGTATAATAGAAGGTAGTTAGGCGAGAGCAGAGATATAAGGTCCTAGTTAAGTAGGAGGGGTATATAGAGCCTACCTAGGAGCTTATAGAGGCTATTATAGAGATTACTACGGTAGATAGGTATAAAGCCCTATATAAACTAGTTATAGATAATAATAGTAACCTAGCCTATACCTAGGGGGGAGCTAGCTAGGAGGGGGGATAGTATTATAAGCTATACCTAGGTTAAGCCTACCTAGGCTTCTACCTAGGTTTACTACCTTAAGGAGCTACCTAGGGCTTACCTAGGGCCTACCTAGTTATTCCCTATAGACTAGCGAAATCTCTACTAGAGAGGAAAACTTCCCCTTTTTCCTCTTTAGCTTAAATAAATAGTATTATAGCGACCTTATATTAAATAAACTCGGGTCTAACCCCTCGTAATAATATAGGATATATAGAGAACCTTTATATTAATATTATCTTTAAAGCGCTACTTTAGAAAATAGGTATCTAATATTTAGGGTATAATTATATACTTTACTTTAGAACTTATAAGAATAGCGTTATAATTAAGAAACTTATTAAGAAGGTAAACCTTACTTTCCTTAAATATAAGCCTTATTCCTTATACTCTATTCCTAAGTAGATCCCCTAAAGTATTAATATTATTATTATTAATATAAACTATATACTTATAATATATAAGTATACCTCTTTTATACTACTACTAGACTAGAGTAATAGTATAATACTTTAATACCTCTAAAGTAGCTACTTTAGCCCCGAGGCTTTAGACTAGCTAGTATATACTACTTAGGGGGTGAAAATTAAAGGCTTAACGCGCTTATAGTACTAATACTATATAGTTATATATATTAAATAGGTAATTTTAAGATAAACGTTAGAAGATAAGGTAATATACCCTTATTATAGGATTATATAGGATCTATTTAACTACCCTAAAAGCTTTAACTAGAACTAGTAGCTTCTTATTATTAAAGATAAATATATTAGTTAGCTCTTTATATTCCTAAGCGTTAATAAGACCTATAGTAGCATATACTCGCTCTATATACCTTTAAGTAATAGGTATCTTAATAAAAGGGACTTTCTATTTATAAGATTAGATAAGATATTAAGAGGTTAGTAATTTTACTTATAAGCTATATAGGATATAAGAATTAGATCTATATAGAGCGAATAGAGGTTAAAATAACCCCTCGAGATATAAAGGAATTAAATAGCAGAGGGGAACGGGCTAATTAGGAAGTTATAACTCGAACGATTTAGATACTTACTATAGCTAGCTTACCTATAGAACTATAGGCTAAGATAGTGCTAGTAGTAATAACGCTTTATAATATAAGCTTACTCAAGCGCTATAACTAGTATTTACTACTATAGATTAAAGAGGAGTAGTTTTACTAATACTTTCGCTAGTAGTAACCTAATAATAGAGTAGCTCTAACCTATTAAGCTCGGAATTACGCCGCAGCCCCTTTGCAAAAAGACTATAATAAATTCACCTAGTTCGCAGGTATAATTCGGGAAATATTATATAGGTATTTTAACTTATACCCTCTACTAATTAAGGAAAATAATATAGGAACCCTATATATTCCTACTACTCGTAAGTAAACCCTTATATAAAGTTAGATACGCGCTGCACTAGGGCTAATTATATTAGAGCTGAATAGGCTACTAAGGCTCTCGTGGCAACGCCCTCGCTAAACCTTCTAGCAAGGTGCTGCGAAAGCTACTATATAAGATAACTTCTTAACCTAAAAGGTCGACCTTCTAGCAAGGTATTGAAGGTAAACGCCACTATACGAGAGGTGACTCCTTAACTAAAGAGGTCTTTCCTAGTAGCTCTAACCTATAAACTTTACCCTTACTAGGGATATATATACGCCTATAGCTACTATATGTACCCCCTTAAGAGGGAATAAGAGGGAATAAGAGGGAATAAGAGGGAATAAGAGGGAATAAGAGGGAATAAGAGGGAATAAGAGGGAATAAGAGGGAATAAGAGGGAATAAGAGGGAATAAGAGGGAATAAGAGGGAATAAGAGG